>VDFB02100154.1:0-99869 GCA_007258455.2 Sequoia sempervirens | reverse complement strand
AGGGTTTACATCAATAGGTCGGCCAGGCAAGTCAACCTAGAAAGTTATAAATTAAAATAAATTTTCATTTAATATTTGAGGCCTCATCTAGGTCAGCTTGGGTCCTTCCAAAAATATCCTTGATGGCACAAAATTTGAGGTCGTCCAACTGGCTAACTGGAGGTCACAGGTATGACACAAAAATCTAGGTGGCTGCTTACTGACTATTCTCCTTTTTTCTGTCCTGATTGGCCTCTAATTTATTCGATAATTCCTTGGCCTTCTCCAATATTTCTTTCACACCTTCTGGGTTTGGAACTAGAATAAATTTAATTCTAGTTTTATGATTTTTAAATTCTTCCAAATATTGAGGCATTACCTTATTTCATTCCATCTGTAACTCATGGTATTTGTCCAGTTCTGAAATATAGATTTTTGCATCCTCCAAATTTTCTTTAGTAATAGGAGCACCATTAGAAGGAGCATATATCTCATGCCACCATTCCTTCAATCTACCAATGTTCATGTTTTTATGACCAAATTTTCTCCTCTCAGTCATTATCTCCAGGAAACTGATGCAGCTGTTGTATATTTCCTTCATCTTCCCCTGTAGTTTCATTATTTTCTTCAAAGAATTTGTGAGGATCTCCTTTATGTAATTCCAAACTTCGATCCACTCTTTCACCTTTCCAATTTCATCATGGGAGAAGACATCCAGCTTAGCCAATTCTTCTTTAGGTATCTGTAGAATCTTCTTCAGCTCATCAACAGTTGACTAATCAATTTTGTTACATTCTATAGCAAATTGTGAAGTATGCTCAAGAAAATCAGAAGCATTGGTGTATATCTTCAGGATCTACTCAATTGCTTCATCTCCTCTGCTACTAACATCCTAGAGCCAGCCATGTGTACAATGCACAAAGGATTTCAACCTTTCAATCTCTAAAACTGCCTCATTAAGCAACAATCCCTCTGGAATAATCCCTTCACCTCCCATAGTCTGCAGAGGTTTCATTAGATGTTGTACATACTTATAGACATCATTTAATTGCTTTTGTAAATTTTCCTTCTCCTCTGTTTCTTTATCTAGCCTTCTTGAAATTGCCTAGGAAGATTCTTGGAACTACTCCTTTTCTTGTTCCTTAGTGGTGCACCCTAAGTTGATAGTCTGCACCTTATAATCAGATGGCCTAGCTTCATCTTTGAATTTATTTGTTGCAAGGACAACCACATGAATAATCCTATTATTGAATTCATCTTTGGACATTTTGGAGACTATTCTGGCTCTCTTACTCTGTTTTGGTTGCCCCCAATTCTCAAGCAACTTGTCCTAGCTTGGGGCTTCCTCCTACATAATTATTGACTTCTTACTAAGCCTCCTCTCCAACCATTCAAGAGCTGTAGATGGTTCAGTTCTCACTTCCTTATTGGGACTATCAACCATATTTACTTCAACATTCTTCTCTGTTTCTAGTTGATTCTCCTATTCTTCCTTGTTCTGATGAGGACTATCAGCAACCTGCTCTCTATTCTCCCTTGCCTTAGGGTGACCCTCTTGTTCATCAATTATTACCTTCTTAAGGGACTTTTATGCTTTTCCCTGAACCATTTCACACTCTATATTATTTCTTTCTGCTATAGAGGTGGATTATTTTATTTCTTGTACAAATTTCCTCCATTCTCCACTATTAGGAGTGGAAATCTCATCATCTTCTTCAATTTGTTGTTCAGGATTATTGGATATGTTTCCTTCCTCATGAACTTCCTCTTTAGAAATATGCACATTTTGATGAGGAGAAGGAATGGGAGAATTATTTCCTATAGCTGCTCTCTTATCCATATCATCGGTAGGTACCTCTTAATCTTGCACCTCTTCCTCAGTAGCCTTGACTTCTTCCATTAGAGCAACCTTTTGCTTAGGAGAGTTTCTTCTAACATATACTTGGGGATTTTCAACTGAACTTTCTAAATCAACAACTTTTGTTGTAGGAGAATCTGTGGCAGCATCACCTTTCCTTGCTTTAGTATCCTTTTTCCTCTATGTGATTATCCTTCTTTTCCTCACTGGTTGTGAGGTTTCACCTTCTTCCACCATGGTTCTAACTTGAGGAGCCTTCTTAATTTTAGGAGATGGATTTTCTCCTTTCTTTACATGTTCTTGGCTCCTTGTTCTCCTCCTGATAGAAACTAGTTTATCTTCTTCTTCATGGCCTTCCTCCTCATGGGGTTGAGCATCTTCATCCTCTTCTTTATCCTAAGACTCCAAGTCACCCATTAAGTCATAAGTGAACTTCACACCTTCAGATTCCAATTCTAACACTTTGTGATTGACCCACAATCTGGAGTACTTCACTGGTTTAGTAACCTAATTCAAATCTATTATTTCTTCTTTGAACCAATTAATTGGAGGCAATGGCCTGTTTTTGTATGGTTCAAAGTCATGGTGCTGAAGCAGGTCTACATCATCATCTTGCACCTAATCAGACACCTCTACAACTTTGTATAGTCTGATTGATTTCAAAGGCAGCCTTAAGAACCTTCTCCTTATAGCTTCAAATTTATCTCGACAGTTGGCCCAATAGTCTTCAATGTGGTCCTTGTGCCTAAAATTTCTATTGGCCTACCTCATGGCCCTGCCATATGGATCAAAATTGTTTTTGTTGGTGTGGGAGTACAACTCAAATTGGGCCATTTCCTTCTCAAAATGTTGGGCAGTTTGAATAGAAGGACAAGCCTCCAAAGTCCCCATTCTCAATGGGAATTTTAATCCCAATCCCTTCTTCTTTATCTCATTTGGTAGGATCTCCTCAAATCCTACCATTTGTCTTGTCAATTATAGCAATAGGAGTTTTTTGGTGGGATACCTGGGTAGTCTAAGAGGAACAACTAGAAATCCCTGTACTTGGATGTATGTGAACCTTTGGAATTGGATGAACCATTGGCCACATTTCTTGATCAAATCCATAGCATCTAAAGAAACCCTGATGTGAAGAGCATCCTATAGTAGTCTTGGAATATACATGAAAATGGCATCATTAGCTCTTCTATAGCTAGATGTTTTATGTTGTAACTATGGGTACACATCACATACTTTTTCTTGCCCTATGGTCCCTTTGTAGTTGAGACCCTTATACTTGGTCTTGTGTGCCAACATGTAAAAAAGATATGATGTCATAGTAAACCTATTAGTCTGTTGCATACTTCACAATTGGGCATCTAGATTGTTGCTCATTATCCTTGCCAAGTGATAATGTTTGTTGGCCACAATCTATGTAATAGGATGGAACATCAAAGTTTGAAAGATGTGTGCCTCTTCCACCCCCATGACTCTACCCAAAAGAGTTATGATGTCATGGTATTCCTTCTTGAAATCACTCTTGTGCAATTCTTTGCGCAACTTTGAATAGTGTGGCTTAGGTTTCATTACCCATGCATTGTTCATAATCTATAAAGCTCTATTGGGGTCTTCCTCGTAGAACTTGGTTGCTTCCCCAATATTGATTTCCTCAATGAGCTTATGATGAGATGCAATGTTGAAGACTTCTGTAATGGCCTCTTCAGTTAATTTAGCCATGACTCTACCTTGTGGCCCAATTATGATTCTTGTCCTAGAGTCATCATGCTTTGAACATTCCAAGACCAACTCAGGACATAGTTGTGTGAGGGGAAACCCTACTGCTTGTGCTAATCTGGTGTGAGTGATGATCTGTGCCAGTGGAGTGGGAGCCTTTCCAAACATCCTCTGCTAAAAATCATCATAATCTACATGAACCATGTTTGTATCTACTATATTTGACCATGCCGAAGCAATCTTGGTCTCTGACCAAATGCCTTTGAAGTTGTACTTCATCCTTTCTTGTATTCTCCTGACTTCTTCTTGCACTAGAGTAGCTTTTGTCTTGGTGGTCTTATTAGGACTAACCTCAGCCTGCATCTGTTAGAGAGGAGCAGAATCACCAAAAGAGAAAAAACCAACATAATATCATAACAACCCATGAAGTATCAATTCATGCAATTGATTCAAAATGATAATCATGACAAACTCATTATCAATGAAAGGCAAGCAATTCAAGATGTCATCATCACATCATGTATGCCTATTAAATTCACTCACATGGATCAACACCTTATAAGATGATCATATACCTTTATGCAAGAATGTAATCTTATTAAAATTTGTCACCATGATCATATAATTCAATGTATCAACACCTCATGCCATAACATTGAGTTCCCAAGGTAGAATATCAAGAGCTCGGTTTCCCCAACTAGATTAGAGCTTGGGTAATCTAAGCTAGCTCGGAATTATCGAACTCGACATGTCAAGCTCGCCTAAGTCTTTGTTGGTTCATGGTTTTCAATGAATGAAGTCTATTGAAAGTTTAATCTAATGCAAGCACTAAGTTCCTAGCTAAGAATTTATCAAAAATACTTAAGATGAAAGTGAATTTGGTTCTAACATCTGTAGTTGAGTACGCATGGCTCGGGTATGTTAATAGGCCTCAGATTACCTGGGTCAATTATTGTTCAGGTAATCTGAGGTGACTCGAAATCATTGAATGAGGCTCAAGATAAAATTCATTAAGAGTTCAACCATTTAAGCTCAATTTATCAAAATGAGGATGGGTCGGCTAATCTAAGGAGGCTCGAATTCTCTAGATGGATTAGAGCTCAGAAAATCTGAGCCACCTCATAATTTCCAAGTTCTTGTCTGGGCATCAAAATTTGCTAAGTGTCAAAAATGCCTTTCACCCAAACGATAGATTACATAAATCTACCTTTCAAAGATTTCAATCATTGCTAATCTAAGATGAAATTAAAATGGCTCACACAAGGATTCATGAAATTTTGATTCTTATTCATCGAATTTGCAACATCTTAGCAATGGGTTCACATAACTAGGGTTTTGAGTTGGCTTTGCAAATCAAGGTAATATCCTTTCACATTTTACATTTGAATCTCAAAATTGAGAAGGTAGAGGTATAAAATATGTTATCACATTCATCCACTCCAAAATTGAAGCCATTGTTTAAAAATTTTAGAACAAACCCTAGAACGGAACCGATGAAGGCCAATGAAAAACATGCACCAAAGATCCCCAAATTTGACAGCTAACTCAAATTACCAAAGGATTTAAGAATAAGCCCAAAAGAAATCAAAACTACTAGTGGAAAATGATAGATTGTACCTTTGAGTAGCGATCAATAAAGGGAATGCACCAGAAGTCGCAAAGTGGAAGTCCTCAAACCCTAGAATGATCCCGCAGAGTAGACAAACCCTCGCTATGGAATTCAAATTGAACGTTAGATGAAGAAACTCTCTCTACTTCAAGCTCATATGAATGCAAAGTGACCCAAAATGAAGGCTAACTTCGAATATATTACCTTTTGCATGCAATAAATGACTATCATTAATGCACGATGGGATGACTGAAAATTCAGAAATGCGATCGGGGCTCAGATTCAGGTAATCTGAGGTAGCTTGGATTATTTGACCAGACTAAGGTTTGGGTAATCCAAGGTACCTCAGAATTACCGAGCCTCCCTTGTACTTAGGAATTTTTTTCCTCAATTTGAACCTTTTAATTAGGGGTCAATTTCCAAGAGCTAGACTGTCACTTGAAGTTGCAAAATGACATCTCAAATGAAAGTTTATTGTTAAGCATGTGGGTGAAACAAGACCAAGACCGAGAGACTTATCTCTTAAGGGGAAAAATTTAGGACCCTACGAAAAGCAAACAAGAAAACAAAGCAAGAAAAGAGGGTACCTACTTTCAGTGGGGCATGTGTGCGAAAATTGTACAACAAATGGTGACTCCTGTTGGGGAAATGCTCCAGAGCATTTCAATGAAAAACTGGAATCAAGAACCCAGACTCTCTAGTTTTAATCCTCGCATCGGGTCAACCACAAGAAAAGTTTCAAATTCCATAAACAAGCCAACCTTTCTGTGTTGGAGTCAAAGTGTGTGCAAACATATTAATTTCCCTCCCTTAGTTGCTGCAGGAACCACATTTAGTCTAATCAAGCTACGTAAAGATTCTAACTCCAAAAGAATCATGGATGGAGCCTCGTTTCCAATCAAGTGTCCATAGCCCTAGTGAGGTTATCACTATGGCCCTCCCAAGCATAGCTCTACTGCCAGTCGGGCATCCATAGCCCTAGTAGAGATACTCAGATACTCCTGATAAGGTGAATATTCACTTTTTATTTTCATCATTCTCTTTTCTTTTCTTTTTTTGATATTAATTTAAAATCTTTTGAACTTTCCTTTTCACCTTGTAATTAATCAAGTTCACACTTAGGGCTAAGAACCATTCTGGTGCTGAAGAAAAAATGAGATTTTTCACTTGACCAAACTTCATAAGGAATCTTCAACAACCTTGGAATTCTTTAAGATATGTGTATAAGTGTAAGACCCAAGCACATTCCAGATTCAACTTAATCCAGTGACTCATCTTCCCTAGGCATTAGCACATGTGGCACCAAGTAAAGGATTTCCACCCATTGACTCTAGAAGGATGATTAGAGTTTGTAAAAGGAATACTCAGAAAAATCTCTAATAATGTAATGATTGTTGTGCAGATGCAACATACCCAAAAGAAAATAGGGGAACCAAAAGAAAAAGCAAAAACAAAAGAAAACCTAACCTAAACCAAAGAAAACCTAAACTAAACAAAAGCATAAAACAAACCAAAATGAAGCAAAGAAAAAGGAAACCAGAACCTAACCTAACTATTTACAAGAGAAATAGATGCAAGCAGCTCAGGATTGGAAGTAATGCTTCAAATATTGCCCATTGATAGGCAATGGGACATCCTCTCTAGTGAGAGTTTTCAGGTGGAAAGCATTGTCTCCCAGTATCTCTGAAATCTGGTAGGGGCCAAGCCAAAGCTTATCAAATTTCCCATGCTCCCCTTTTCTATCATGTGCTTTATCCCAATAGAGAACCAAGTCAGATATTCTAAAAGATTTCACCTTTGCTCTCTTATCAAACTATCTCTTGACAACACCCTGATGTTTAGAAAAAAATTCAAAGTATTCATCTCTTTTCTCTTCAAGGTGCAAAAGTTCAACCAAGCAGGCCTAACGTTTATCCCCTTTGTCATAGTAATCATTGATGAATTGCAAAGTGGGGATCTTCAATTGAATTGGGAATACTGTCTCCAAACCATACATAAGGTGATAAGGAGAGGTTCCTAGAGAGGCCTTATGTCTAGTGCGATCTTGCCAAAGAGAAAATTTGAGTTGGGTGTGCCAATCTTTGGGGTTCCTCTCTAACACTTTACATATGACTATTAAAAGATTATTATTTGAAGACTCAACCAAAATGTTACCTTGTGGGTAGTAATTAGAAGAAAACTTAACAATAATTCCATGGTCAAAAGCCCAACTAGAAAACTTTAATGATGCAAATGCAGGGCCATTATCACAGACCAAAGTAAAAAAACAACCAAAGTGATTGATAATACCTGATTCTAGAAAATTGATTACCACTTCAGAAGTGCACTACTTACAAGGAAGAGCTTCAGTCCATCTAGTAAAGTAATCAGTTATAGTGGGAATGTACTTGTGGCCTATAGAGAAAGGTGGGTTGATAAGACCAATGAAGTCCAAACCCCACTGTGCAAATGGTTTTACCTCTATAACTGGTTGAAGTGGAAGGGTTGCATACTTCTCCTTACTGGTTATAGTTTGACACACATGGCAAGTCCTCATGTGGTTGTGGGCATCTTTGAACAAAGTCGGCCAATAATAGCCTGCCCTCAGAATTTGATTTGTAGTAGCTAGTGCAGAACCATGGCCTGTGCCATACCTATCATGTAATTTAGTCATCACTCTCTCAGCTTCCTCCTTCCCAAGACAGCGAAGGTAAATTCCTTCATGATTCTTCTTGTATAAAACAACACCCTTTAACATGAAGTTGTCACTTTTCAAATGCAAATCTCTCTATTGCACTGCATTAAGATGATCGGGACATTGTTGATTTAAAAGATAGTAAATAATGTCATCATACCAATCCCCTAGGGAAACATCTAGGAGGTGATAGTGTTGGGCTGTAATATCAAGACCCATTTCAGCCATTGTCTTAGTTAATCCCTATCCTCTTACCAATTTCATTGGTTCAATTTCAATATCATACTCTTGCAACATTGTCACCCACTTCACTCTTCATTCTCCCAATTCATTTTGCATTAGTAAAATCTTAACTGCAGGGTCAAGCACTATTGCAAAGACCTTATTTCTCAAGATGTAATGCCTAAATTTCTTTACAACTCTTACCAAAGCATAAGCCTTCTTTTCTACACTAGGATATCTCAATTCTACATCTTTTAAAGGAGCACTCATGAAAGCTATAGGATGCTCATTTCCTTAGTCAGATTTATGGGTTAATATACTGACACAAGAGTGATTCGATGCAAAAGAATATATATAAAAAGGTTTGGAATAATCAAGACTCACCAATACTGGAGCATCAGCTATTTCCCTCTTAATTTTTGAAAATTACTTTTTTTCTTGTAAACTCCAATCAACCTTTGCATCTTGTTTTAGCTTTGTGTTCAAGGGTTTAACTATTTCTACAAATCCAGTGATAAACTTCCTGAAAAAGTTGATTTTTCCAAAGAATGACTTCATTTACTTTTTACTTGTAGGGGGATAAATCTAAAGTATGGCCTCCACTCGCTCTGGATCAATAGAGATACCTTTCTCTAAGATAAAATTCCCTAACAACTTCCCTTCAGTGACTCCAAAGATACACTTCTTAGGATTAAGTGAAATGCCAAATTCCTTGCACCTTTGGAGTACCTTGCACAAGGCTACAATATGATCTCCTCGTCTCTTGGAAAATACTATCAAATCATCCATGTAAATAATGATGCAATTACCGATAATGTCCTTGAAGACAATATCCATAGTCCTCTGGAAAGTTGCTCCAACATTGATCAGCCCAAAAGGCATCCTCCTGTAAGTAAAGGTGCCCCATTTTGTAGTGAATGCAATTTTATGCCTATCCTCATATTGTACCATAACCTGATTATATCTAGAGTATACATCTAAAAAGGACATCATCTGAGATCCATTGACAATTCGTAACACTTCATCCAATGATGGGACTAGATAGCTATCCTTTTCTGATGCACGATTGAGATTTTTGAAGTCAACGCAAAGTCTGATTTCTTGATTCTTCTTTCTGATTGGAACCAAATTAGCCACCCAAGTTGAATTCCTAACTAGAAGTATAATACGAGTAGATAATAACTTATGTACCTCCTTCTAGATGATGGGTTCTAGCAGGGCATTGATTGGTCTTTGTCTTTTTCTGAAAGGCTTGGCACCTGACTTGAGAGGAATGGTGTGTGTAATAATTGAAGTATTATAAGTCTTCAAATCTTCATAACTCCAAGCTATCACATCCTGATATGTATGTAATGTACCTATGATTCCTCTCCTTTCCTCTGGAGTACATACCTTTCCAATAAAAACATTCTTAGCATTGTTTGGAGTTCCTATATTATAAGTATCACACTGACTATTGATGGACTCCTTCTTGGCCTATTGTTCCTAGTCTTTGATCCTATCAAAATCAAATATCCTCTCTAGTTGCACCATCCCTCTTGGAATAGTGTTGGTCTTCAGGTTGATAACTCCTTCTAGGTCCATCTCCACTTCCTGAGGCTCCACTTCATCAATTATTTGAGAGGTAAACACATTAGAACTCGTAATTTAAAATCAAGAATGTGTTTGTCATCCTCAAAGACCTAAAAAATAGTCACATTATTAGGCACTGATGGTACTGGAGTGAGCTCTACAGTGAAATTTTTCAAGCTTGAAAGTCATAAGGGTTGTAGTGTATTGGCTTCCTGAGCTAAAGAATCTACAGTTTGGTTCTTCCTATGAGGTATCAATTGAATTTTGAAAGCATCAAACCCCTCAGAAGATCCCATACTCTATGTCTATAATTAGTCATTCTTCTATCATGACATGAGTATTGTTTCCTAACTTGTATAATTTTAAACTTCTTTCTTAATGCCATCAACAATCCGTGAATCAAAGCCTCATATTTGGCTACATTATTAATACAGTGGAATTGGAGTCTATGAGCAGTGAAGAAGGTTTTACCTTTAGGACTAATCAACTCAAATCCAGCTCCAACACCGTGCTTTGATTTGGATTCATCAAATCTAAGCATCCAACAACCAACAACTCCTATTCCTTTTGATTTTTCCTTCATTCTACTACTAGGAGGTTCATTGGGAGGCATTAGGCTTTTACCTTTAGGATAATCTTGAACACTTTGTATACTTATCTTGATAGTTGGGGGTGAATTCATGCATCTTTGTATTTGCTCCATTACTATCTAGCATAGGTAACATTCTAATTCTGAGTGGGAAGCATTGTGGACTCTACACCAATTCGGAAGAAGTAACTCCTCGAAATTCATATCTCTACCCAAGTGAATTTTATCTTCTATGCATTTTTGGATGAACTCTTGAAATTATCCAACAAGCTAAGTTAACTATCTTCTTGATCATCACCTTCCTTTGTCGACTCAAATAATTCCCTAGTACTGTTGGATTGTGATGTGAGCTTAATTGGTGTGCTTTGCAATATAAATATTTCCCTTGTGTCTGACTCTAAAACGGGGGCTGCCAAAACATAATTCCCTAGACTAACTTCTGATACCAATATCTCATTTGAAGTATTCTAGTATTTAGTTATTACATACTTCATTCTAGGTTCCCTTTCAATCCTAATTTGATTCGGTAATCCTTTCCAAGGAAGCCACATGTGGGAATGATCAGTTGATACATATCTATTTAGTGCCTTGGTAAAATCCCTACCTAAGATTAGTCCATAAGTATCAGGAATGCCTGCCACTTGAATATTTATAACTTGTTGAATTCTAGGATCTGATGCAATCTGCATAGGGATCATATTTAATTCTCCCACTACATTCACCTTTTTTTCGTCCAACTAAGTGACTTTCCATTGAGAGGTTAAAGGAGTAATACCTAGGGCTCTACAGACAACGAAACACAAAATTTTTAGAGGCTCCTGACTCTAAAAGGAAATTGTGAAAATTCTTCCCAAAGAGGCGAACAAAAATTAAAAAAGGATGTCTATGTCCTACCTTGAAATAGACTTAGTTGAGTATCATCTTGTGCAACCTGACTCTTATCCTTTTTTTTCTCTTTGTCCCTAGGTTGTGCTTGGACCTGACCTTAATCTTTTGGTACTTGGGAACTAGAGGTTTTTCCAACTGCTTCATTAGTTGGTCTACCTTGAGGAACTACATTTTCCTTAAAATCCCCTAGAACTGTATTTCTGATTGCAGGAACTCTTAATAACTCAAAAGTAGAAAGACATACCTTTAGTTTTTTGAGTTCTTCAGCCACATAGTCACCCAACTACTCCATGTTCATATCAGCATGAAAGTCCTTGGGACGACTCACCAACTTCTCCTTGCCTTCATCATTGTTCTTCCCTTTAACAAAATCAGATTGTCCTCCTTTTGAAAAATATTGTGTGGGTACATGAGGATATGATGTATTATTTCTTGCATTAGGATCAGGAGGTGTGGTGAAGTTGTTAGGAGGAATTGATGTAGTGAATGGGCCTCCAGCTTGTGGATTCCTATTTGGCCTGTTCCTCAAATCATATTTTCTTGTAGATTGTTGGAACATCTAAACTTCTTCAATGTTAGTCTCCTCTTCATCTAAAGGACCTCTTGTCGTTTCTAGTTTCTTGTCGAACAATTTGAAATTTCATCTCCATGTGTATACTTGTTCTGCCTTATCGTCATGTTCACTTGCCTCTTCTTTTGGCCTTCTCTTCACTTCATGGAAAAGGAGTGTGATTCGACACCATTACTAAGGAGTCATAAGGATTGGATGGTACCAACTCTTGATTATTGGAATTATTCTCCACCTCATACTGAAAGATGGATGCAACAGTCTGGAACTCGGGGCAATCCAACTCAGAATGTTGATTTGTGTTGTGGTGTCCACCAAATAGATAAAGTTTCCTCTGCTAGATACACACCACTTGGCAGCTTCTCCTAATTAGGAGGTTGATCCAATGGAGTAGGGACACCTCCATTGTTCAGACTTGTATTCCATGTTCTATTCTGCCTAGGTGGTTGTCTCCTTTCAAATCCTTATTCACATGTATGTGCTCTATCAAAATTTTGACTAGATGATTTCCCTCTATCAAAATTTTGCACATGTCCTTGTGCAGAATCTTGACTCTCCCTATTATAATTAGATTGCATATTCCTTTGAGCAGCTTGGAGTTGACTATTTTGATTCCTCAGGTATGTTACTTCCATGTTCAACTTCTTCACCTGCTTTGTTAACTCATCTAATCTCTCCTTGTCAGGATTGTTATAAGGTACTGAACTTTCATTATTTTGCGGGTACCCTGATGCTACTCTTGAGCCCATGGGTTGGTTTAGGACTTTGGAATTTTGTAAGCATGTTGGAAAACCAGCCTGTTGTGGTGAATGGAGAGGCTAATTGACACTTTTTTGAGGATAATTGGTGATTGGTTGAGCTTGGTTCATTGGAGGACCCAGATGTGGAACTAAAGGCAATTGTGGAACTAGATTCATAATGGGGGTATGGTTGGTCAGAGCCTGGTTGATTACTTGAATCTTTCCTAGGTGAGTAGCAGGCCCTAAAGATTGCAGGGGTCCAGAAAAATACTGCCTCAAATATATGTTAAGCTTGATATCCTCCGCATAAGCATCAAGTAGACTATTTAGAGGATTGGGCCTCCACTTAAGGAAAGTGGTTGTAAGACTGTCAAGAGCTTCATAATAAACTTCTAAAGTAGTAGCACCATCTAAAGCATAAGCGGCTTGAAATCTGTTATACACTCAATGAAATCTATTATTGAATGACCCTATAGGCTCATTAAGTTCCCTCTTAACCTTAGTGAATTGCAAATACAACTCATTAGCACTAATAGGGATCTTAAACTTTTGTATAAATGCATTCTCAAGTTAAATTCAATTATGAATTGACCTAGCAGGCAAATGATTATACCAATAAAAAAAATATTCTCCTAGGGAATAAAGGAAAAGTATACATCAACATCCTCATGATTGATCCCTCTATCTCTAATACAAGTCTGGAAAATCCTCATGTGTTCCTCTGCAATTCTATTAAGGCCATTGATATGAAATTTAGAGAAGAAATGTTCAAGATTCTTGGGCATAACATTGTAGTTGTTAAAGGACAAAGGTGATGGGTTGTTTGCCAAGAAATCCATTAGTGGTGGTGGGCATGGTAAAGTCTGAATTATGACTAGTTAGGGTTTTTGAATGGGAATGGCCTCAGAATCAGATGATGATGGGCTTGATGAAGGCGAAGATGATGAAGAGGATGGAAAAGGTGGGGCAGATGGTGACTCTCTCCTTCTGGTCCTCCTTGACCTAGTAGGGCCTTGGAGTTCTTGAAATTATTCCTCCCATGGTGTAGATCCGGTTCTTCTTCAAAATCTCTCAGGAGAAATGGAAGATAGAAAATGATCCAGCTTGCTTATTCAGGCCCTCCTTCTAGCCCCCATCTGTTGATGGTTTTTTCTACACATCAACAACTCAGACATAATACAAGTATCCTATCTCTCTTGAAAGGTAAATCTCTATCAAAAAGCCTCAAGATATAACCCCAAGGTCTCTAATGTCAGGTCTTGACAATGTAAAACAACTTAGTGATAAATGTGAAAATGTTGGTAATCACAAGGGACATTATAAAACAATTGTTGGAACTTTTAGATTTATTAGATCTTGCAATTTAGTGATACTTTTTTATCTTAAAACCTAACTCAAATTTGAAAATAAATAAGAAAAGATAAGGGTTTAAAGATATTTTAAGACTAAACTAATTCCTAAGATGAACAATGCAAATAACTAAACATTCAAAGTGGACCAATCCTTCAAAACCAATTCCTGCTTAACCTAGATCAATCCTGCAATCTCATAGAAACAGTGCAATCTTCTAAGGAATTCAAGATTTTTTAGATCATGAAGCACTCACCCAATTCAACCTTATTTTGAAATTGGAATGAATAAATACCCACAATTGAGCTTAGCACACAAATTTAAGGCCCGGGTTAATTTTACACAACAACTTACAATCAACAAGATGCTAAAAGTATAGACCAAGGATTGCTCAAACACTTCAAATATCAAACCATCAACACCATTGCACCACATCTAAATCCAAAATCTAACATGTAACTAATAGTCTTAAAGCAATCTCAAAGATATGGAATAATAAGAACCATGCAAGATGAAACAACACAAGAAAGGGAACCAAAGAACAATGTCTTTACTTATATTGAATCACCCAATGTTGCAACAATTCAAGTATTATTAATGTAGCAGCACTTTCTCTCAAAAATTCTAACTCCTAACTCAATTCTAGCTCTTGTAACTATGACTTAACTGATCCGAACCCTTACAAAGGAGGCTTAAGCCTCAATTTATAGAGAATTATTCACTAGGTCGACCTAATTTAGGGTTTACATCAATAGGTCGGCCAAGCAAGTTGGCCTAGAAAGTTTTAAATTAAAATAAAATTTGCATTTAATATTTGAGGCCTCATCTAGGTTGGCCTAGGTCCTTCCAAAAATATCCTTGATGGCACCAAACTTGAAGCCGTCCAACTGGCTGAAAGGAGGTCACATATATGGCACAAAAATCTAGGTGGATGCTTGTTGACTATTCTTCTTTTCCCCCTCCTGATTGGCCTCTAATTTATTCAAAAATTCCTTGGCCTTATCCATTATTTCTTTCACATCTTCTAGGTCTAAAACTAGAATAATTTTAATTCTAGTTTTATGATTTTTAAATTCTTCCAAATATTGAGGCATTACCTTATTCCATTCCATCTGTAACTCATGGTATTTTTCCAGGTTTGAAATATATATTACTACATCCTCCATATTTTCTTTAGTAATAGGAGCACCATCAGAAGGAGCATATATCTCATGCCACCATCCCTGCAATCTACCAATGTTCATTTTTTTTTTACCAAATTTCCTCCCAGTCATTATCTCTAGGAAATTGATGCAGTTGTATATTTCCTTCATCTTCCCCTATAGTTTCAATATTTTCTTCAAGGCCTTTATGAGGAGCTCCTTCCTGTAATTCCAAACCTCAATCCACTCCTTCACCTTGCCAATTTTATCATGGGAGAAGACATCCAACTTAGCCAATTCTTCTTTAGGTATCTACAGAATCTTCTTCAACTCATCAGTAGTTGACTCATCAATATTGTTACATTCTATAGAAAATTGTGAAGTATGCTCAAGAAAATCAGAAGCATTGGTGTATATCTTCAGAATCTTCTCAATTTCTTCATCTCCTCTTCTACTAACATCCTGAAGCCAACGATGTGTACAATGCACCGAGGACTTCAACCTTTCAATCTATAAAACTGCCTCCTTAGGAAACAATTACTCTGGAATAATTCCTTCACCTCCCATAGTCTGCAGAGGTTTCATTAGGTGTTGTACATATTTATAGAAATCATTTAATTTCTTTTGTAATTTTTCCTTCTCCTCGGTTTCTTTATCTAGCCTTCTCAAAATTGCCTGGGAAGATTCCTGGAACTCCTTTTTTTGTTCCTTAGTGGTAGGACCTAAGTTGATAGTTTGGACTTTATAATCAGATGGCCTAGCTTCATCTTTGAATTTATTGGGTATAGGGACAGCCACATGAATAATCCTATTATTGAATTCATCTCTAGACATTTTGGAGACTATTTTGGCTCTCTTACTTTGTTTTGACTACCCCCATTGCTCAAGCAACTTGTCCCATCTTGGGACTTCCCCCTATAGAATTATTGGCTTCTTAGTAAGCCTCCTCTACAACCATTTAGGAGTTGTAGATGGTTCAGTTGTCACTTCCTTATTGGGACTATCAACCACATCTACTTCAATATTCTTCTATGTTTCTAGTTGATTCTCTTGATCTTCCTTGTCCTGATGAGGACTATCAACAACCTCCTCTCTACTCTCCCCTGCCTCAGGGAGATCCTCTTGTTCATCAATTATTATCTTCTCAGGGGGCTTTAATGCTTTTCATTGAACCACTTCAAACTCTATATTCTTGCTTTTTGCTCCAAAGGTGGATTGTTTTATTTCTTGTACAAATTTCATCCATTCTCCACTATCAGGAGTTGAAATACCATCATCTTATTCATTTAGTTGTTCAGGATTATTGGATATGTTTCCTTCCTTGTGAAATTCCTCTTCAGAAATCTGTACATTTTGATGAGGAGAAGGAATGGGAGAATTATTTCCTATAGTTGCTCTCTTATCCATATCATCAGTAGGTGCCTCTTCATCTTGCACCTCCTCCTATGCAGCCTTGACTTCTTCCATTGGAGCAAAATTTTTCTTAGGAGAGTTTCTTCTAACATATACTTGGGGCTTTTCCCCTAAACTTTCTAAATCAACAAATTTTGCTACAGAAGGAGCATCTATGGCAGCTTCACCTTTCCTTGCTTTAGCAGCCTTCTGTATCTCTATGGTTTTCCTTCTTTTCCTCACTGGTTGTGAGGTTTCACCTTCTTCCACCATGGTGCTAACTTGAGGATCCTTCTTAATTTTAGGAGATGGCTTTTGTCCTTGCTTTACTTGTGCCTGGATCTTTGTTCTCCTCTTGATAGAAACTGGTTTATCTACTTCTTCATGGACTTCCTCCTCATGGGGTTGAGCAACTTCATCCTCTTCTTCATCCTGAGATGCCAAGTCCCCCATTAAGTCATAAGTGAACTTCAAACCTTTAGATTCCAATTCTAACACTGTGTTTGACCCACAATCTAGAGTACTTCTTCACTGGTTTAGTATCCTAATTCAAATCTATTATTTCTTCTTCAGACCAGTTAATTGGAGGTAATGGCCTATATCTATATGGTTCAAATTCATGGTGCTGGTGCAGGTCTACATCATCATCTTGCACCTGATCAGGCACCTCTACAACTCTGTATAGTCTGATTGATTTCAAAGGAAACCCTTAGAACCTTCTCCTTATAGCTTCAATTTCATCCCAAAAGTTGGCACAATAGTCTTCAATGTGGTCCTTATGCCTCGAAGTTCTATTGGCATACCTCATGGCCCTACCATATGGATAAAAATTATTTCTATTGGTGTGGGAGTACAATACAAATTGGGACATTTCCTTCTCAGAATGTTTGGCATGTTGAATAGAAGGAAAATCCTCCAAATTCCCCATTCTCAATGGGAATTCTGATCACAATCCCTTCTTTATCTCATTTGGTAGGATCTCCTCAAAGCCTACCATCTGTCTTGTTAATTCTAGCATTAGGAGTTTTGTGGTGGGATACCTGGGTAGTCTGAGAGGAACAACTAGAGATCCTTGTACCTAAATGTATGTGAACCTTTGGAATTAGATGAACCATTTGCCACATTGCTTGATCAAATCCATAGCATCTGAAGAAACCCTTATGTGAAGAGAATCTTGCACCAGTCCTGGAATATACATGAAAAATGAATCATTAGCTCTTCTGTAGTTGGATGTTTTATGTTGTAACTATGGGTACACATCCTATACTTTGTCTTTCCTTGTGGTTCCTTTGCAGCTGAGACCCTTGTACTTGGTCTTGTGTTCCAACATTTAAACAAGATATGATGTCATAGTAAACCTCTTAGTCTCTTGTACACTTCTCAATTGGGCATCTAGATTGTTGCTTATGATCCTTGCCAAGTGATAATGTTTGTTGGCTACAATCTATGTAATAGGATGGAACATCCAAGTTTGAAAGATGTGTGCCTCTTCCACCCCCACGACTCTGCCCAAAAGAGTTATGATGTCAGGGTATTCCTGCTTGAAATCACTCTTGTGTAGTTGTTTGGGAAGCTTTGAATATTTTGGCTTGGGTTTTAGTGTCCATGCATTGTTCATAATCTCCAAAGCTCTATTGGGGTATTCCTCATAGAACTTAGTTGCTTCCCCAATATTGATTTCCTATATGAGCTTATGATGAGAGGTAATGTTGAAGACTTCTACAATGGCCTATTCAGTTAAGTTAGCCATGATATTGAAATTCAACCAATGAAATTGGTAAGAGGATAGGGATTAAGCCTTACAAGGAGGCTTAAGCCTCAATTTATAGAGAATTCTTCACTAGGTTAGCCTAATTTAGGGTTTACATCAATAGTTCAGCCAAGCAAGTCAGCCTAGAAATTTTTAAATTAAAATAAAATTTGCATTTAATATTTGAGGCCTCATCTTAGTTGGCTTGGGTCCTTCCAAAAATATCCTTGATGGCACAAAACTCAAGGTCGTCCAACTGGTTGAAAGGAGGTCACATGTATGCCACAAAAATCTAGGTGACTGCTTGTTACTAATCTCCTTTTCTCCCTCCTGATTGGCCTCTAATTTATTCAAAAATTCCTTGGCCTTCTCCAATATTTCTTTCAAATCTTCTAAGTCTAGAATTGGAATAACTTTAATTCTATTTTTATTATTTTTAAATTCTTCCAAATATTGAGGCATTACCTTATTCCATTCCATTTGTAACTAATGGTATTTTTCCAAGTTTTAAATATAGATTGCTTCATCCTCCATATTTTCTTTAATAATAGGAGCACCATTAGAAGGAGCATATATCTCATGCCATCATCCCTTCAATCTACCAATGTTCATGTTTTTTTTAACAAATTTCCTCCCAATCATTATTTCCAGGAAACTGATGCAATTGTTGTATATTTCCTTCATCTTCCCCTGCAGTTTCATTATTTTTTTCAAGGCATTTATGAGGAGCTCCTTCTTGTAATTCCAAACCTCGATCCACTCCTTCACCTTTCCAATTTTATCAAGGGAGAATACATCCAACATAGCCAATTCTTCTTTAGGTATCTGCAGAATCTTCTTCAACTCATCAGCAGTTGACTCATCAATTTTGTTACATTCTGTAGCAAATTGTGAAGTATGCTCAAGAAAAATCAGAAGCATTGGTGTATATCTTTAGGAATCTGCTCAATTTCAGAAGCTATGTATACAATGCACTAAAGACTTCAACCTTTCAATCTCTAAAACTACCTCCTTAGGCAACAATCCCTCTGGAATAATTCCTTCACCTCCCATAGTCTGCAGAGGTTTCATTAGATGTACATATTTATAGAAATAATTTAATTTCTTTTGTAATTTTTCCTTCTCCTCTGTTTCTTTATCTAGCCTTCTTAAATTTGCCTAGGAAGATTCCTGGAACTCCTCCTTTTCTTGTTCATTAGTGGTGGGCCCTAAGTTGATTGTTTGCACGTTATAATCAAATGGCCTAGCTTCATCTTTGAATTTATTTGCTGCAGCGACAACCACATGAATAATCCTATTATTGAATTCATCTCTGGACATTTTGGAGACTTCTCTGGCTCTCTTCCTCTATTTTGGCTGCCCCCAATTCTCAAGCAACTTGTCCCAGCTTGGGGCTTCCTCATGTACAATTATTGGCTTCTTACTAAGCCTCCTCTACAAATATTTAGGAGCTGTAGATGGTTCAGTTGTCACTTCCTTATTGGGACTATCAACCACATTTACTTCAATATTCTTCTCTATTTCTGGTTGATTCTCCTGTTCTTCCTTGTCTTTATGAAGACTATCAACAACCTCCTCTCTATTCTCCCCTGCCTCATGGTGATCCTCTTGTTCATAAATTATTACCATAATTGCATTGATAATGAGTTTTTCATGATTATCATTTTGAATCAATTGCATGAATTGATACTTCAGGGGTTGTTATAATATTATGTTGGTGTTTTCTCTTTTGGTTATTCTACTCCTCTCTAACAGATGCAGGATAAGGTTAGTATTGATAATACCACCAAAATAAAAGCTACTCTAGTGCAAGAAGAAGTCAGGAGAATACAAGAAAGGATGAAGTACGAATTCAAAGTAATTTTTTCGGAGACCAGGATTGCTTCGGCATGGTCAAATATAGTAGATACAAACATGGTTCATGTATATTACAATGATTTTTAGCAGAGGATGTTTGGAAAGGCTCCCACTCCATTGGCACAGATCATCACTCACATTGGATTGGCACAAGCAGTAGGGTTTCCCCCCGCAACTATGTCCTGAGTTGGTGTTGGAATGTTCAAAGCATTATGACTCTAGGACAAGAATCATAATTGGGCCACAAGGCAGAGTCATGGTTAACTTAACTGAAGAGGCCATTATAGAAGTCTTCAACATTGCCTCTCATCATAAGCTCACTGTGGAAATCAATATTGGTAAAGCAACCGAGTTCTATGAGGAATACCCCAATAGAGCTTTGGAGATTATGAACAATGCATGGATACTGAAACCTAAGCCACACTATTCAAAGCTGCCCAAACAATTGCACAGGAGTGATTTCAAGCAGGAATACCATGACATCATAACTCTTTTGGGAAGAGTCATGGGGGTGGAAGAGGCACACATCTTTCAAACGTGGATGTTCCATCCTATTACATAGATTGTGGCCAACAAACATTATCACTTGGCAAGGATCATAAGCAACAATCTGGATTCCCAATTGAAAAGTGTGCAAGAGACTAATAGGTTTACTATGACATCATATCTTTTTTACATGTTGGCACACAAGACCAAGTAAAAGGGTCTCAGCTGCAAAGGAACCATAGGGAAAGAAAAAGTATGGGATGTGTACCCATAGTTACAACATAAACATCTAACTACAAAAGAGCTAATGATGCCATTTTCATGTATATTCCAAGACTGTTGTAGGATGCTCTTCACATCATGGTTTCTTTGGATGCTATGGATTTGATCAAGAAATGTGGCCAATGGTTCATCCAATTCCAAAGGTTTACATACATCTAGGTACAGGGATCTCTAGTTGTTCCTCTTAGACTACCCAGGTATCCCACCAAAAAAATCCTAATGCTATAATTAACAAGATAGATGGTAGGCTTTGAGGAGATCCTACCAAATGAGAGAAAGAAGGGATTGGGATCAGAATTCCCATTGAGAATGGGGACTTTGGAGGCTTTCCTTCTATTCAACGTGCCCAACATTCTTATAAGGAAATGGCCCAATTTGGGTTGTACTCCCACACCAACAAAAATAATTTTGCTCCATATGGTAGGGCCATGAGGCAGGCCAATATAACTTTCAATCATAAGGACCACATTGAAGACTATTGGACCAACTTTCAAGATGAATTTGAAGCTATAAGGAGAAGGTTCTCAAGGTTGTCTTTGAAATCAATCAGACTATACAAAGTTGTAGAGGTGCCTGATTAGGTGCAAGATGATGACATAGACCTGCTCCAACACAATGACTTTGAACCATATAGAAATAGGCCTTTACCTCCAATTAATTGTTCTGAAGAAGAAATAATAGATTTGAATCAAGTTATTGAACCATTGAAGAAGTACTCTAGATTGTGGGTCAAACATAAAGTGTTAGAATAGGATTCTGAAGGTGTAAAGTTAACTTATGACTTAATGGGGGTCTTGGAGTCTTAGGATGCAGAAGAGGTTGAAGCTGCTCAACCCCATGAAGAGGAAGTCCATGAAGAATTAGATAAACCAGTGTCTATCAAGAGGAGAACAAGGAGCTAGGCACATGTAAAGCAAGGAAAAAATCCATCTCCTAAAATTAAGAAGGCTCCTCAAGTTAGCACCATGGTGGAAGAAGGTGAAACCTCACAACTAGTGAGGAAAAGAAGTATAATCACAGAGAGGCAGAAGGATGCTAAAGCAAAGAAAGGTGAAGTTGCCACATATGCTCCTTCTGTAGCAAAAGTTGTTGATTTAGAAAGTTCAAGGGAAAATCTCCAAGTATATGTTAGAAGAAACTCTCCTAAGAAAAAGGTTTCTCCAATGGAAGAATTCAGGGCTACAGAGGAGGAGGTGCAAGATGAAGAGGCACCTACCGATGATATGGATAAGAGAGTAGCTATAGGAAATAATTATCCCATTCCTTCTCCTCATCAAAATGTGTAGATTTCTGAAGAGGAAGTTCACGAGGAAGGAAACATATCCAATAATCCTAAATAACTAAATGAAGAAGATGATGAGATTTCCACTCCTAATAGTGGAGAATGGAGGAAATTTGTACAAGAAATAAAACAATCCACCTCTGAAGCAGAAAGCAAGAATATAGAGTCTGAAGTGGTTCAAGGAAAAGTATTAAAGTCCCCTAAGAAGGTAATAATTCATGAACGAGAGGATCACCCTGAGGTTGCTGATAGTCCTCATCAGGACAAGGAAGAATAGGAGAATCAACCAGAACTAGAGAAGAATATTTAATAAAATGTGGTTGATAGTCCCAATAAGGAAGTGACAACTGAACCATCTACCACTCCTAAATGGTTGCAAAGGAGGCTTAGTAAGAAGCCAATAATTGTAAAGGAGGAATTCCCAAGCTAGGACAAGTTGCTTGTGAATTGGGGCCAGCCAAAATAGAGGAAGAGAGCCAAAATAGTCTCCAAAATGTCCATAGATGAATTCAATAATAGGATTATTCATGTGGCTGTCCCTACAACAAATAAATTCAAAGATGAAGCTAGGACATCTGATTATAAGGTGCAAACTATCAACTTAGGGCCCACCACTAAGGAACAAAAAAAGGAGGAGTTCCAAGAATCTTCCCAGGCAATTTTAAGAAGGATAGATAAAGAAAGATAGGAGAAGGAAAAATTACAAAAGCAATTAAATGATGTCTATAAATATGTACAACATCTAATGAAATCTCTGCAGAATATGGGAGTTGAAGGAATTATTCCAGAAGGATTGTTGCCCAAGGAAGCAGATTCAGAGATTGAAAGGTTGAAGTCCTCGGTGCATTGTACACATGGCTGGCTCCAGGAAGTTAGTAGAAGAGGAGGTGAAGCAATTGAGCAGATTCTGAAGATATACACCAATTCTTATGATTTTCTTGAGCATACTTCACAATTTGCTATAGAATGTAACAAAATTGATGAGTCAACTGTTGATGAGTTGAAGAAGATTCTACAGATACCTAAAGAATAATTGGATAAGATGGATGTCTTCTCCCATGATAAAATTGGAAAGGTGAAGGAGTGGATAAAGGTTTGGAATTACAGGAAGGAGCTCCTCATAAAGGCCTTGAAGAAAATAATGAAACTACAGGGGAAGATGAAGGAAATATACAACAACTACATCAGTTTTCTGGAGATAATGACTAGGAGGAAATTTGGTCAGAAAAACATGAACATTGGTAGATTGCAGGGATGGTGGCATGAGATATATGATCCTTCTAATGTTACTCCTATTATTAAAGAAAATATGGAGGATGCAACAATCTATATTTCAAACCTAGACAAATACCATGAGTTACAAATGGAATGGAATAAGGTAATGCCTCAATATTTGGAAGAATTTAAAAATCATAAGACTAGAATTAAAGTTATTCTAGTTCTAGACCCAGAAGATGTGAAAGAAATATTGGAGAAGGCCAAGGAATTATCGAATAAATTAGAGGACAATCAGGAGGGAGAAAAGGAGAATAGTCAACAAGCAACCACCTAGATTTTTGTGCCATACATGTGACCTCTTCTTAGCCAGTTGGATGACCTCGAGTTTTGTGCCATCAAGGATATTTTTGGAAGGACCTAGGCCAACCTAGATGAGGCCTCAAATATTAAATGCAAATTTTATTTTAATTTAAAACTTTCTAGGCCAACTTGCTTGGCCAACCTATTGATGTAAACCCTAAATTACGCTGACCTAGTGAAGAATTCTCTATAAATTGAGGCTTAAGCCTCGTTTGTAAGGGTTAGAGTCAGTTAAGTCATAGTTACAAGAGCTAGAATTGAGCTAAAATACTTGAATTTTTGCAACATTGGGTGATTCAATATAAGCAAAGACATTGTTCTTTTGTGCCCTTTCTTGTGCTGTTTCATCTTGCATGGTCCTTTCTATTCCATATCTTTGAGATTGATTTAATACTATTAGTTACATGTTAGATTTTAGATTTAGATGTGGTGCAATAGTGTTGATGGTTTGATATTTGAAGTGTTTGAGTAATCCTTGGTCTATACTTTTAGCAGCTTGTTGATTGTAAGTTGTGTAAAATTAGCCCGGGCCTTAAATTTGTGTGCTAAGCTCAATTGTGGGTATTTATTCATTTCAATTGCAAAATAAGGTTGAATTGGGTGAATGATTCATGATCTAAAAAAAATTGAATTCCTTAGAATATTGCACTATTTCTATGAGATTGCAAGATTGATCTGGGTTAAGCAGGAATTGGTTTTGAAGGATTGGTCCACTTTGAATGTTTAATCATTTGCATTGTTAATCTTAGGAATTAGTTTAATCTTAAAATATCTTTAAACCCTTATCTTTTATTATTTATTTTCAAATATGAGTTAGGTTTTAAGATAAAAAAGTATCACTGAATTGTAAGATATGATAAATATAAAAGTTCTAGCAATTGTTTGGTAATGTCCCTTGTGATTACCAACATTTTCACATTTATCACTAAGTTTTTTTTCATTGTCAAAACCTAACATTAGTGACCTTGGGGTTATGTCTTGAGGCTTTTTGATAGATATTTACCTTTCAAGAGAGATATGATACTTGTATTATGTCTAAGTTGTTGCTGTGTAGAAAACACCATCAACAGATTGGGGCTAGAAGGAGGGCCTGAATAAGCAAGCTTTATCTTTTTCTATCTGCCATTTCTCTGGAGAGATTTTGAAAAAGAACCAGATCTACACCAAGGGAGGAAGAATTTCAAGAAGCACAAGGCCCTACTAGGTCAAGGAGGACTAGAAGAAGGGGAGAGTCAACATCTGCCCCACCTTTTCCATCCTCTTCATCATCTTTTCCTTCATCAAGCCCATCATCATCTAATTTTGAGGCCATTCCCATTCAACAACCCTAACTAGTCATATTTCAGCCTTTACCATGCCCACCACCACTAATGGATTTCTTGGAAAACAACCCATCACCTTTGTCCTTTAACAACTACAATGTTATTCCCAAGAATCCTGAACATTTCTACTCTAAATTTCATATCAATGACCCTAATAGAATTGCAAAGGAACACATCAGGATTTTCTAGACTTGTCTTAGAGATAGAGGGATCAATCATGAGGATGTTGCATGTAGAATTTTTGCTTATTCCCTAGGAGAAGATGACTTTTATTGGTATAATCATTTTCCTGCTGGGTCAATTCAGAATTGGACTAAACTTGAGAGTGCATTTCTGTAGAATTATAAGATCCCTATTAGTGCCAATGAGTTATATCTGCAATTCACTAAGGTTAAGATGGAAGTTAATGATCTATAGGGTCATTCAATAATAGATTTCATCAAGCATATAAAAAGTTATAGGCCCCTTATGCTTTAGATGATGCTACTGCTTTAGAAGTTTAGTATGAAGCTCTTGACAATCTTACAACCACTTTCCTTAAGTGGAGGCCCAATCCTCTGAATAGTCTGCTTGATGTTAATGCAGAGGCTGTCAAGCTTAACACAGATATGAGGCAGTATTTGTGTAGACCCCTACCATATTTAGGGCATGCTGCTCACCTAGGATAGATTCAAGCAATCAACCAGGCTTTGACTAACCATACCCCCATTATGAATCTGGTTCCACAATTTCCCTTAGTTCCACATCTGGATCCTCTAATGAATCAAGCTCAACCAATCACCAATTATCCTCAAAAAAATTGTCAATCAGCCTCTCCATTCACCACAATAGGATAGTTTTCCCATATACAAAATTCCAAAGTCCTAAACCAACCCATGTGCTCAAGAGTAGCATTAGGGTACTCGCAAAATAATGTAAGTTCAGTAACTTATAACAATATTGACAAGGAGAGATTAGATGAGCTGACAAAGTAGGATCAATGATCAGGATTAAATGCTGATGTGCACATTAGGGTTAGGTCAAAATTAGGGCAACAGGTAAGAATGAAGGGTGGAGATTGAATTATAAAATAATTCAATCAATAGTCAAAATTAAATGAGATGTCAAAAGTCAAGAATTAATTTGGAAGATGAGGCTGGTACGGACAACGAGGTTGCTGGAGAAATTAAATAATAAAATGTATTTACTCCAGGTGACTAGTAAATAACTAAATAATAAAGATATTATTTAATTATGGAAGAATGTGACAAAAGAATTATTTTGAATTTAAATAATGATTTAATTCAAAATTTAGGAGAATTGGCTAAATTAAATAAATCAAGTTTATTTAATTTTAAAGAGAGAAAAAGCTAATGAATAATTAAATAATTAAGATAATTATTTAATTATAGTGGGAAGTGGACAAAATTAAATAAATAAGAATTTATTTAATTTTTAGAAGAAGGGGGTTTAATTAGTGACGTAATTAAATAAATAAAATTTATTTAATTAATCAAGAAGACATAAATGACATATTAGATAAATAAATACTATTTATTTATTTAATAATCAAGGAGGAATGAATGGCATGAATTATTTAATCAATAGTCGAATGTGGACCAAGGACATAATTAAATAACTTAATTATGCTAGGACGAAAGTGGTAAAATGAAGCTTGCAGGCCTAGGTCATTTTTAGGTGTCTACAGCTCCTATCAGACCCAATTATGCAGACCGCTCTACACAGACTGTCGACCTCTTCCCACTGTTCTAAACAACTAACAACCAATGTCCTTCCACTCCTCCCAACTAGCACCCTACTGAACTATCTAGACTTCAAAGAACAAAGGGTGCTATCGTCTAAGACCATGAGTCCCACATTGCAGGGTGCCAGCTTGCCAAAGCCATTTTCAAATGGCAGAGCTCCAAACAGCCAGGAGACTCCCTACACCCGCATGACAAAATTATTGACTTAATATTTTCAAAATGGAAAAATTCATTTGACCCACATGTTGAAATGGCCTGGCCTACTGATAGGCCCCAACTTACGACCAAAATCTTGATGTGGGCAGAACCATGTGGGCCATCGTGCCCTGATTTCCATCCATTTGTAGCTGCTTTCAAAATGGTTGCCAGCCTAGGGAAGTCCACACCCCTGGACCCACAATGCCATAACTCCCTCAAACAAAATGCTAAGGATAATTTGAAAGAAGTGTTAGGATCCTTGAATGCTAAATTACTCAATCCAATTTCATTTTTAACATTTCTCATGTTTTACACTTGAATGTTCATATTGATCCTTTGCTTGCAAGATATATGGAACCAACTATAGGACCTTCAAAGGCATCCGTAGAAAATGAAAAAGGCAAGAAGCCAGCCAAGGAACCCAGGGGCAAAGAAGACAGGGACCAAATGAAGTACAAGTTCTAGTGAGAGGAACTCAAATCAAAGGTCACCACTGACTGGAACAATATCTCAAACACCAAACTTGGGGCACATTGACATCGATGAGTTCAAGCAGAGGGTCATTTTCAACTATACTACAAAGAATGCAAGAAGGATTAGAAGAAGTGGGTTGGCAAAGGCTACCGGTTTCCCACCCATACTCATAGCTCCTGAGTTAGTAATGGTCTGTAGAGAGGCATACTAGGAGAGCACTAAAAGAATAGTGGATAAAGATGGCAACATACTAGCTGATTTCTCTGCCAAGTCTATCAGGAAGACTTTCTATATACTCACCTTTGATGAAATGGAAGAAACATCTAAGGAATATGTCAAAATCATGTGGAAGGCCGACCCCCTCAAGTGTAAGAAACTGATTAATCAGTACTAGCTAAAGGAGAAGAGGGTTAGTGCAAACAAGGTACCTAGGAGATCTTTAGGAGCAATTTCTACAAATATTATCATGACCTGGTGACCTTATTGAGCAGAGTTATGGGTCTCCAACTGGAGAATTCTTCCAAGAGTGGATGCTTTATATTACAGAGGAAATCATCAGGGGAAATACCTAATTCTATTGGGCGGGCATGATTAGCAACTGTCTACATGAGCAATTTGTGGTAGTAAAGAAAACTTCACAGTTCTACATGACTTCGTATCTAGTCTATCTACTCACCGACCGTGCTCAGTATAGAGGACTATTTGTAGCCCCAAGCCAGAATCTCGAGAGAGAATTGAAGGTATATGACAAGTACCCTCAACTCCAATTCAGAAACTTCAAGAAAGATTACTACAAAGTCAACGATGCCTTCATCGGGCAGATAATTAGATTGCTTGGGGGCGACTTCGAAAGGAGGGTTACCCACAGTGCTAATGCCTTCATCTACCAGTTCGGATTTCTATTTATTCAGTTTCCCAAGTTTACATACATCCAAACTAAGGGATTCTTAGAGAGACTGTATAAGCTACCGAGGTACCCAAATGATCAGTTGGTACTACTCAACCTCTAGGAAATTGTAGCATGCTCACACGCTGCTAAGTGATAAGCATAGGCATGGGATTCCTTATCCCATTACATTTGGCCAAGGAATGTATGCAATCCCCACATCCCAGTGTGCAAAATACTCAGAAAAGGAGTTGAATGAATATAACTTAGAACTCCACATTGCCAGGCCATGATGGATCTGTATGGAAAATTGAAAAAGATGGTTGGAAAAGAGTATTCCCATCTCCATGATGTTGAAGGCTGTTGAGAAAATTGCATAGATGAAAAATAAGTATGCATGAGGCACTACATGCACATGACTACATGTTTTGTTAAAATAGTCAACTTGTTTCCAATGTCGAATCAAATTGTGGAAAATGAGAACACGGTGATAGATCCAAGGTATGATTTTGTTTCCAACCTACCACTGCCCTTAATTGATTGGAACGAGGAGGAGGTCAATGACCTTGATGTTTTGATGAAGTTGATAGAAGGACAAATCAATGGATAGATGGGCAAATTGTTCAATTGAAATTACAAGGAGCTACTTTAACATACGGTGAGCTTGAGGATGAGCCCAAGAGCGAGATTGATAGTGGAATAGTTGCTGCCCCATCTGGGGAAGCATCAAAATAACCTCCAACTACCAGGTCCAGAAAAAGAAAAGAGGTGGATGAATGCTAGCCCAAACACAAAGTGTACTCAAGGAAAGCATCAGAAGATGAGCCTTCCAAGAAATCAAAGAATTCGGGTAGTTTCACATAGATGCCCACTATACAAGAAGACCCACTCCATGAGGGAGAGGGAGGAGAGGTCAAGCAGCCAAAGCCCCCACCTGCTACCTCAGCTATCATTGCTGCAATTGTTGTTGTTGCTAGTACTCTTGCTCCTTCGCTTGCTTCTCAAGAAATGCTTTCTTCTTCTCCGCCCACGGTGGACATTTCAATCCACCTTACTTCTACCTCGCCTACTGCACTAATCTTGGTGGTAGATTCGTCCTCTACCACCACTTCTCTGCTCTCTTCTACCTCTATGTCTCAATCAATGACCCTTCCATTAGCCACTGCAACAATGAAAATTCCCACCCTCTCACTCCCAAAAGCCTTTGCTAGGAACATGCAGAACATACCAATGGAGTTATCTGGGGTGTTGATGAATCCAACAGTGTAGGCTGCCCTACTACAAGTTGTCACCAACCTTCCTATCCCTACTCCTCCAACAGAGCTACCAAAAATGGAAGCAACAATGTAGATCTCTGAGGAATTGGAAAGGCGGGAGAGGGAGGTAGTAAAAGAAATGGAGGAGAAAGCAGATGATTATCATGAGCACCCAGAGCATTAGAACCTGGTTATATATGAATTGGTGCATGAAGAGGAAGAAACACAATCCTCTGAGGAAGACACTGAAGACCCCAATGCATAATAAATCATGGAAACCTTCGATCAAGAGCTCGAGGAGGAAATTTCCAAACAACTGAGGGATGTTGGTGAAGAAATTGAGAGACCACCCTCTAAAGAAAAGAAAGAAATAGATGATGAAATAGAGGTAAACACAGAGCCGCCAACTAGGGAACAAGATAGGAGCCTTGAACATGATGAAGAAATTCCTATTTCAAGAGAAGATGAAGAAAAGAAAAAGGAAGAGAAAGAAGAAGAAGAGCCTAAAAAAGAGGCTGAAGAAAGAAAGAGCCTAGAAGCAGAGCATTATGAAGAGCATGTGCAACAAGAGGAAGAAAAGGGATCTAAAGGGGAGGATAGCTCCAAAGAACATAGAGTCACTAAATCCCCAGAGAAAGAAACAATATTCATTCAAGATTCAGATGAGGGAGAGGAAGAAAGGATTTAACAAGAGGCTCCAGGTAGAAAAGAAATAGAAATTAAGCATACTTGAGAAGAGGAAGGTGATCATGAATCATTGAAATAGGGGTCCCAAATGCCTGAATGGTTGGAAAAGCAATTGGAAAAGAAGACCCCTACTCTTATGGATCCAAAGGCGAGGCTGGAAGCCATTCTAGCTCAAGCACAAATAAGTAGGAAGAAAGAAAAGAAACCAAGGGTAAGATCCCACTTGACAATGGATGCCTCAGGATCAAGAATAGTGCAAATAGCTACCCCTATGGTGGAAGGAGTTAGCTATAATATTTCCACTATTGATCTAGGAACAACCATGAGGGAACAAAAGATTGATCATCTTCAAGGGTCAGTTGCTACTATTGTGCACCAGATGCATAAGGACAAGTCCTCCAAGGAGGAATTAAAGGCACAAGTGCCAAATTTAACGGCCTATATACAACAATGGTCATTCATCGAACAACTACCCACCATGTCGTCATCACCACCACAACTGCTATCCAATGACCACATTGACAAGCTTGAAGGGAGAAAGAATTGGACCAAGGCCACTAAGGATTGGTTTCAACGAGTCATATACAATGGACATATGGGTATTGGTTATGTTGCAAGAATGACAAATAAGTTCCTTGAAGTGCAAAAACAACTTGAAGGAACAAGAAAATTCTTCACTGAATTCATAGAGCTATATTGGATTACATATCCTAAAATTGAGGCTATCCTCAAGATGCCTAAGAAAATGTGGGAAGAGGAGCTTGCATTGGAAAAGAATGACCACTAGCTCGTGGAAACATGGAAGATGGGCCTTGATCACATGTGAGAGATATTGGAATGGGTGCTGCATGAAGTAGAGTTTGATATTGATTGGGTTAAAGAGACCAGGACAGCCTGTGAGGAATACCTCAAGCTGATGACAAATTTTGACATGCACTCTGTCGAGATAGATCCAGAAAAGATAAAGCCACGTTTCGTCAAGAAGATGGAGGATGGAGATACTAATGTCCTCATGCCAGACTTCATGGATTTTGCTGCTCGTGACTTTTCCCAATCTGAGCAAGTAATAAAGAACACTCCCAAGTGTGATAAGGAGTGGAATGTAATTACGAGCTAGTCGAAGAAATTGAACTTTCAAGTGCATCAATCTGACATTATGGAGTGGAATAAGCTTCAAACATTGATCGAAAAGTTTGTGGAATACGCTACTGTGAAGAAGCATCAAATAAATTTGGTGATTGATGATGAATTCCTCATAGTATAGCTACAACAAAGGCAGTCAGTTACAAGATAAAAATGTTACAGTGCTGCCCACAAGAAGAAAAAATAAGCTAGAAGTCAAAATGTAATTTTATATTATAAAATATTTGGGGGTAGTTGAAACCCTAATTTGTAGTGAATCTTGGCCACATAATGAGATTAAATCTTGGCCACTCAGTTTTCTTTTTAGACACTTTAAATAGGGGGTCTCCTCTCATTTTCAAAGAGAGAATTGAGTTGTTGTAAAGACATGCTACTGGAATTTTAATAGAAAGTCATTGATTTGGTGGATTCTTGAGTTCCAATTTCATGTTGCATGACTCTTCTTCTCATAGTTAGTGAATTTGAGTATATTAACTTTGTTGTTCTATGTGTTTAGCATGCTTTAGTAGATTAGTTAGTGTTGTTCATTGATGGTGAAGAATTTTTTTGTGTTGATGCCCTTCCTTGTTCATGCTTTTTGTTGTTTATTGATGATAAACTGTAGTGTAAAGCTAGTTTGAACATTTTTTGAATGTTGCACTTAAATTATATCTTTTATTCATGCTTTATGGTGAATGAATGGTTGAAATCTATAGACCTTAGAAGATTGCACTAGTTTCATGAGACTGTGAGCTACTCTGGTTAAGTGGGACTTAGTCTTAGGAAGGATGTCCACTGTAGCATCCTCCATTATCACTATTCATTAGTAGTTTCAGATCTAGGAACTTACTCTCTTCCTTACCCTTTTGAATTTTCTTTAAATAGTAACTTTAGGTAAAGTTAATTACACATTGTAAAGACAAATCTAAAGATCAAAGTGGAGTTTGAGATTGCTGTCCTAAACTTGCAGCAATAGAACAACACTTCAGAAATTTTACAAACTCCATTCAAAGAGCCAATTCCCCTCCAACTTAACTTACGCAAGGCTGCCCTATGATTACCAGCAAGATCACATTAAACCAACTAAATTATTCCAAGCATGTCATGACCTGACACCTAAGAGACCTTGGGGTAGTTTTCAACTTGTTGTTGGAGATTTCCTTTCAAGATAGGTAGCATACTTGTGTGCTACTTGTGTTGAGAAGGTGCAAAAACACTCATCAACATAACTGGCACTAGAAGGAGGGCCCTTTTAGGTTAAGTTGGATCGAATTGGATCATTCTCCCTTGAAAGGTTCCATATAGTTCTAAGATCCACACCTAACAAAGGGGAATTTCAAGAACTACAACCCCCTACAAGGGCTAGAAAAACTCAAAGATTGGACTCAGCTTCATTCTCTTCATCCACTTCATTCGATTCCCCTCCCTCCTCCTTCCATCCACCCCACATTCATCCTTCCTCTTTCTTTTCCACCTCCACTCAACCCTCCCAAACTTCCTTCCAACTCCTTGCTTCCCAAGGCTAGGGCGTTTCCCTTGCCCCTTCTTTCCAAGTCCAAGGTGCACTCCTAGGTGTTGTTTCCCCTATGTGGCCTCAAGTTCCTATTCAACAACAAGTACCACCCCCATCTCCCCTCATGGATTAGCTGGGAAACAACCCCTCTCCACTGCTATTCAATGCTTACCATGACATGCCCAAGAACCTAGAGAGCTTTTGCATGAAGTTCAATCCTCGAGATCCATAAAGGACAACATAAGAACACATTACGATATTTCAAACAACATTGAAGGATATGCAGATCTATCATGAAGATGTAGCATGCAGAATTTTCCCTTACTTTTTGGGGGAAGAGGCCCTCTATTGGTATATCAACCTGCCTATAGGATCTATTACCACTTGGAACCTTTTGAAGAATTCCTTCTTGAGGAAATACAAGATTCCAATTATCCCCTCAGAGCTATGTCAAAAATTCATGTCTGTTCATAGGGAGGTCAACGAACCAATCAACTCCTTTAATGATCAATTTCATCAGGCATACATGAGATTACAAACTTTGTATGTGCTTAATGATGTTGTTGTTATGTATGTCTACTATGTTGCCTTAAACAACCTTACTACAACATTGGTGAAAAGAATGAATCCACCACCAGCTAGATTGGTGGATGCTTACGTTGATGCAGTTATAGCCAACACTGACTTGGGGAAAAATATCTCTGGTTCATTTCCTTCCTTGGGGTAGGTTGCTCATCCTACATAGATTCAAGGACTCACTCAAGCTCTACAACACCAGACACCTCTCATGAATCCAGTTCCATAGTTGTCCATAGTTCCTCATCTAGGACAACTCATGAATCAAGTGCCTCTCATACCACATTAGTTGCAGCCCCAACAGTAGCAGGTTTATTTGCAATAGTCATAGGTACCACTATATCTGCAAGGGCCCAAATTTCCACCCGTTCAACAGAACCAACTAGCACCACAACCCGTCTTTCTCCAAAACCAAACACCATAGCCAAGCAATACTGAGAAAGATTAATTGGATGAACTAACGGAGATGATAAAAAAAATGTCCATAGAGATGACTCACCTCAGAAACCAAAATAATCAGCTGCAACCTTCTCAACATAGCATTTAGGCCAACCTCAATTAAGATAATAGAGATAATCATGAAGCAGGTACCTTGTCCAGGCATAATTATGAATGAGGGCAGAACTCCAACCAGAATTTTGAAAGGAGACCTTCTCAAAGATAGAATAGGATGTGGAATACAAGGCCAAATAATGGAGGTGTTCCCACTCCTCTTGATTAGCCTGCTAGTTCAGAGAAGACAACTAGTGGAGTATACCTCACCAAAGTTGCCTTATAAGGATGGTGCTGGATTTATAAAAAAAATAGACACTCTCTGTTGGATTTCCCTAAGTTCCTCACAGTGGAGGAGATATTTCAAATAGAAGTTCAAAATGTTGTGGACAATGCTGGTTGCCAAGATCTAGTCCCATTGGAGCCATATGACTCTTCGGTTCTTGTGGTTAATCAAGCTCCATTTCCATGAAGCGAGTGCAACGAACCTAAGAATGAGGCCGCCTCCCCAAAGAACGAAGAAGTGAAAAAGCTAAGTAACAAAGAGACTTTATCCCATATTTTTTCTTTAGTAGATAATAGTCTAGTTGATGAGGAAGAGTTTTGTGAAGATGTGGTCCAAATGTTCCATCAAAGAGCATCCCCATATAACTTAAGGAATAGACAAGTAGGGGGACCTTTTACAACATCCACTCTACCCAATAACTTCAAAACCCCACCTGATCCTAATGCTAGTAATAATTCAGGTTACCCCTATGTACCCACCTAATATTTCAATAAGAACAAACAACCAAACCAAAAGCAGAACCAGTCAGCTAGCTCTTCCTTAGGTAGAGCTTTTGAGGCTAAAATTGAGTAAATGGGTGAGTATGTTGCTAAAGAATTCAATAAGGTCAAAATCAGCCTATCTACTTTTGAGTTACCTAAGGTTCCTGCAGTTAGGCACACCTTTTTAAGGGTGATTAATGGGACCCCTTCTTCCAAGGCAACACAAGAAACACCATCCAAGAGAGTCTCTTTCAAAGAGCTCCCACATGAGCCTGTAATTCAAGAGATCATAGGTAAAAGGAAAGATGTATCTTCCACTCAACAAATTGGAAAACAACCTACTAAAGAGAAAAACCAAGTGCAAGCTAAGGAAAAGACCAATGAGAAGGATAAGAACCAAGTATCCCATGCTGATACACTAGTGGGTCTGTTCCAAGGGAAGTTGGAGATGCCACCCTTCCTCACTACAATTAGAATATTTTGAAAGAACTTGCACAATGATTTGCTTGATTTAGGAGCCTCTATAAATGTCATGCCTCTTTCCATTTGCAAAGCATTGGGAATAGTCCCCACTCCTTCCAGAAGAAAGGTGACTCAACTAGACAAAACTGAAGTGAACATAATTGGAGAGATCAATCGGATTCCTATGTAGATTGTTGCAAACCCAAGAGTGCAACATGTTATTGACATTCAACTTGTAGATATTCTCAACACTTACAACATAATACTAGGATGGGACTTTACCTGAGCATTGAATGGGTATGTTGCAACTGACTTCTCCCACCTATGGTTGCCATGGAAGGGACTGCAAAATCAGATTCGTATAGATTGGGAGCCACACATGAAATTCATGATCATAGAATATAACAACACCAATGAGGTGCTATTTTCTGAAATAGAGTTAGGTAGCTATTCTCCTGTGGCATACCAGGAGGAGTCAGAACTTCAAGAAGATGAAATGGCTGATGAAGTCCTCTTGGAACTATGCAGTCCTCCTACAATCTAGCATATGCACCTCAGAGCATAGAAATGCTGGTAGAATTAGATGATGGTGAGTCTTATGATGATGGTAATTTGGGACTCCTAGATGGATTCCATGATTTCATGGAAAAATGCATACAAAATCAGCTCAGTCGAGGAGCAAGAATGGATTTTCAAGAGCTTTTGCTGCCTAATTGGTGTAGAGTTCACAATGCTACCCATTCAGAATTTGAGTGCTGCTTATGTTAGACAGTAGTTGAACATATCAAAGGATAAATCATGCTTCAAAATGAGCAGCTAATAGAACAACCTTCCCCCAACCATGTAGAGCCATTTTCCATTTCAAAAATGACAGATGTAAGTGCACAACCAAAAAGGAATGAATGCATGATTGGTCTCAAAGTTAAGGAACCTTCCAAGTTATAGGAACTACACTTCGATGGATCAAAGTCCAAGCAGGGAGCTGGATCCAGATTTGAACTCATCAGCTCCATAGGTAAGACTTACTACATTGCTCATAAACTCCAACTTTATTACACCTATAACATAGCAGGGTACAAGGCATTAGTTCATGGCCTCTTAATAGCTCTAAGGAAGAAAGTCAAAATGTTGCAAGTCTTTGGTGATTTAGAGCTGGTAGTGAAACAAGTCTTAAAATTATATTCATGCCATGACTGAAGGCTAGCAAATTATAGGCATAGGATTTGGGATTTTTTAGAAAGCCTAGATGTATTCAATATTTAGTTGATCCCTCGATCCCAAAATCATACTGCTAATTCCTTGGCTCAAGCGGCTAGCACTCTTCAACCATTATCATTGTCAGGTCTCAAAAGGTTTACTGTTGAGCTTACCTCCACCCCATCCATGCCCAACAACATTACCCATTTTCAGGTGTTTAATGATGACAATCATATCTTGAAGTTTATCACAAGTTTCGATGTGTTTGCAACTCAAATAATTGATGAAGCTAAGCCTGAAGAAGCTGAATTGGATATAGAAAAGGTTATCAACCTCAAAAAAAACACCATTCCTAGGGGTATGGTTCAACTTGAACAAATATTTGTCTTGGACCAGATTAGGGACTAGGATCAGTAGGCAAAGAAAGACTCGATCAACAACCAGTGTGACACTCACAACCTCAGAACAACTGAGGAGATGAAAAATATATTCATTGGAAAGGTGTGCACACCAGAGGAAAAGAAAGGAATTAGTGATGCTTTGTGAAAGTATCATGACATGGTTGCATGGAGCTATGAAGATTTGAAGACATATGATACCTTGATCATTATGCGCACTATTCCACTTAAGCTAGATATACGACCATTTCGACAGTGACAATGTCCCATCAATGCACTATTAGACCCCATCATCTATAAGGAAGTACAAAAGCTACTATATGCCAGAATCATATTTCCAGTTAGAAACTCCACATGGGTGGCCAATTTGGTTCTGGTTAGAAAGAAAAACAAATAAATTAGGTTATGTGTGGACTTACGCAACTTGAAAAAAGCTTTGGAAAAGGAAAACTATCCAATGCCCTCATTAGATGAGGTACTACAATTCATCAATGGCTCACAGATGATGTCCTTCTTAGATGGGTATTCTGGATATAATCAGATTATGGTCCAATATGAAGACATGCATAAGACAATATTCACCACTAAGTGGGGGAATTTTTCCTATCAGAGGATGTTGTTTGAACTCATCAACACTGGTGCCACCTTCCAACGTGCGATGGAAATAGCATTCAAATATCTAATTGGAAAAGGCATTATCATCTACATGGATGATCTTATGGTGTTCAAGAAGAAATATAGTGATCATGTTTTCGATCTGTACAAAGTTTTTCAAAGGTGCCGAGAGTTTGGATATCTCTTAAACCAAAGAAGTGCATCTTCAGTGTCATAGAAGGAAACCTACTCAGGCATGTTATTTCAAAGTGTGGGATATCAATAGACCACGATCGTATTCAATCCCTCTTGAAGATTCAGCTGCTAGAAAACAAGAAAGAACTAAAATCTTTCTTCAGAAAGATAAACTTTGTTCAAAAATTTATAACATGATTCGTTGAAATAGTCAAGCCACTCAATGCTATGCTGAAGCAAGATGCTAAAGTTGAGTGAACTCCAGAGGCAAAGTAGGCCTTTGAAGAAATCAAGAAAGAAATTGTTGATGCACCTGTGCTAGTAAGCCCTAATTATCTGAAGCTATTCTACATTCTCTTTTTCTTCAGACCATTCATGTGCCAACATTTTGACTCATAAAGATGATGAAGGAAATGAGAATCCAATTGCCTTCATGAGTTCTCCCTTAAAGGATGTTGAACCAAGGTACCACAACGTGGAAAAAAAAGCATATGCTCTGGTTAGAGGAGCAAATAAGTTCAGACATTACATCGTGTGAAACAAGGTGTTCACCATTGTACCTAATTCTGTAGTGAAGACGTTGTTGATACAGAATGAGTTAGGAGAAAGAAGAGGAAAGTGGGTCACCATGCTGCAAGAATACGACATGGAAATTCAGCCAATGAAATTAGTAAGAGAGTAGACCCTCACCCGAATGATAGTTGAAAAAATAGCTGAAGCTGGACCTGAGCTTACAGTTTAGTAATATCAGCTTGAAGATGTCTCCCTTGGAGAACGGTATGATGACATTGTGTATTACTTGTTGAAAACAAAATTCCCACCTCATCTACAAGGAGTCCAAAAACATGCTCTTTGTTTGAAAAGCAACAACTATATGCTACGAGGGTATATATTATATAAGAAGAATTATGAAGGGGTCTACCTTATATGCCTCAAGAAAGAAGAAGCAATACGAGTTTTGAAAGAATTTCATGATAAATTTGGCATTGGTCATGGATTAGGCCCATCCACTACTCATCAGATCCTACGAGTGGGATATTATTCGCCAAAAGTATTCAAGGATGCGCATAGCCATGTTTGTACATGCCATGTCTTCTAGACCATCACAACCAAGGAAAGAAATGTTTTCCCGCTACAACCAGTTCTGAAGGTAAGACTGTTCACACAATGGGGTCTCAACTTCATTGGTCCAGTAAGCCCACCATCATCTATAGATCACAGGTACACTTTAACTGCCTCTGATTATTGTACTAGATGGACAAAAGCTATTGCATGTAGGCAATGTACCATAGAGGTAGTCATCAATTTCCTTGAAAGTTTCAATTTAAATAGGTTTGGTTGCCCATATGCTCTAGTCTGCAATAATGGCCCTACCTTTTTCTCACTCAAATTCACTAGTTGGGCCTTTGACTATGGCATTTCCCTCAAGTTCTCATCCAATTATTACCCTTAGGGCAATGACCTAGTTGATTCCATAAACAAGAACCTTGTCATGGTGATTAAAAAATTGCTTGATAGAAATCCCAAGGACTGGCATACCTAACTTTGTTTTTCCCTTTGGGCAGATCATACATGCCACAAGGCTACCTTGGGTGTGTTGGAACCATAAAATTCTAAATGATTTCACAATTTTTTCATCCCCCTAAGTTTCCAAAATAATCATCACCATATGCACAGGGCCCTCCATCATGACATTTTGCTTGCATTTTGCCTATTTTTCCTATAGGATCCATCGAGTTTGCATTTTTCACTTTACGGTTCCTTTTTGGCCAGAGATTTCTAGGGTCTCCTCGATCCATTTTGTGTTTTCTATTGATAAACGTCTGTGTTGCCTATCAGCAAGACATTTCTACTGTCACGGCGATCAGAATTTATCTGTTGATTCTATTCGGGAGGACTTTCACTTTGTTTCAGAAATTGAGCGGGATACACATTTCGGCGAGAGTTTGGTCTTTGGTATATTGTTTCACCGAGTGCTTTTTGTCTTGCCAACTAACATATATGGAGATACATTGGCAAAAGATTTTGTTTTCGGTGTGAGGTCATAATGAATTCACATTGTCACACCAACCAGTGGCGGAAGGATGCATATATCAGGAGGAGTTTAAGTTGTTTCGACTAGACTAAGCGATATCGTAGTGATGTTTGGTGAGTGATCTTCAGTCTCGACGACATTACACAAAAGGTTTCTATCAAAAGGCTCATCGGTGAGAGATTTTTTCTTCGGAATAAGTAATAGTGAATTCAAAAGGGTCTCACCGACCAACATAAAATGAATACCTCGGCGAGAGTAGTGTGACTTCAGAGTATGGTCTTGGCGAGTACGATGGGTCTTGCCGATAGAGCAAAATCTTTCCATCGGTGTGAGATTGATATTGTCTTGGTGATCTATGGTGAGCTCAGTGGCTTTCAATGAAACATAAAGTAATCTACAAAAGGTCTCACTGATATTAGAGTGTTATAGTGATACATGTAGAATGAAGGAATATGTCTTGGGGAAATAGAATGTGATAGATAAGTCGCAGCGAAACAAAAAGAACCAGGGGCGATTGACGGTGATTTAATTGCCTTCGGCATCACTACGATATGTCTTGGTGACTGTTCTAGTGATGATTTATAAAATTCAAGTGTTGTTGGCTGACATGAAATAAGCCCGATTACTACAGTAGACCGACATGGGAGCATTAAGTGATATGTTTTTTGATTCTTGTGTATAAATATGCATTTTGAGGCTGTAAAATGATCATCAACTATTAGTTATTCAATATACAGTAGGAAAATTAGATGGATACAGTACAATAGATTTATCAGATCAGAGACTATGATGCATGTTTTCAAAATGGAGGTATTTATGAAAGTCAATTGATGTTGCTGAACATTTCTAGTGTCAATTTTCTGTTGAATTTAATGAAAGTATTGCTAAGTTGTCTCCAAGATGGATTCTTTTTTATTGTTTAAATTAATATAACAAGTTTATATTCAATTCATTAGTGCACATTTTTTGTTTCTATGTGGTTAATCGATTGGTTCTTTCAAGCAAAGATTAAATCCTTTTAATTGATCACAGTAATCAAAGAGATTCATTTGGATTGTTAAAGTAGAGCTTAGTAGTCATAGTCTTGCATGTTTATACAAGTTGTAAACAGAATAAATGCCAGATAATTTGAGTTTTCTCCAGAGAAGTGTTGCTTATCTTGATTTCATTTGACTTCACATAGCCAATAAGGCACTAGTCTTTGCATTTCATCATTTAGATTCATTCAGTTTCTTTACATTTGTTAATTGAACATTGTAGGATTTAGATTAGAAGATTGCTATACATTATGTACCAAGCTTGATTTCATTTGTTCACTTCCATCTTCCATTGTGGACAAATCATTGCAAGAAGGATAACCATAAGTCAAGTCTACTTCATTCAGAAAGGTACACCCGCCTAGGTTTAGTAGCACCTGAAGAGTAGAAGTTTGAGTTCTCTTGACCTTGTATGTTACCCTAAAGCATATCAAGAGATTGGCAGCCTCTTGAGGCATTTTTCCTGCATTTTTGAGAGCTAACAGGGTGATTCCCCATTCCACCTCATTTATGGCTTGGAGCCTGTATTCTCGATTCACCTCAAGATCCCAACCCTCCAATTCATCAACACCTTTGATGAAGAAGGGGATCAAAGAGAAGCTCATTTAGCTAAGCTACTTCACTTAGAAGAAGTACATCACTGTGCCATCAAAATTTTTGCTAAACACCAAGGTGTGGTCAAAAGATGGTTCAATAGACAAGCCAAAATAAAGGCCTTTAGAATTGTTGATCTGGTCTTGTGTTGGGACAAGAGCCATGAAAAGAAAGGGGGCATGAAAAATTCGACAAGATCTGGCTTGGCCCCTTTCAAATTTCTAAAATATTAGGAGATAACGCTTTCTTCCTCAAGACCTTAACTAGTGAAGACATCTTGTTTCCCATCAATGAGAAACACCTCAAGTATTATTTCCTCACCTAAGCTCTTTTCAGCTAACTCTCTGCAAATTCTTGTATATAGGTTGGTTTAGGTTCTCTCAGTTTTCTATTTTGTTGTTTCGCTTTTCTTTTTTTTGCTCATTTCCCAATTGTCTTTTTTTGCTGAGGGTGTTCTTTGTCTCTGTTATAGTGATCATGCTTGGTCTAATGAATGGTTCACTCTACTACATGCTTCTAGTGTTATTTGGATAAATATTCACTCCCAAATATTGGTCTCTGATTGCTGCTATGGAATGGTCTCCTTATTTGAACTCTTACTTGACCTAGAACCTGACCCTTAGTTGAATCTTATCACATTTGGTCTCAGATCCTACACAAGACATATGTTAATTGCTTCTAAAGAGCTATGCAGTGGTCATTATGATGACCTATTAGGTGAAAATCCTAAGTATGATTTAGTGACCACTGTGGTCCCAAACCCATGATAAGCCTCAATGCTTACACAGTTGAGCAAAAGAAAGAATGTTAAAAGAGATATCAAAAGAAGGAAATAGAAAGAAACAAATGTTAAAATAAAGCAACCGTGTGTGTGTGTGGACAACTCTACCAAGGCTATGGATGCCCAGCTAGTAGTAGAGCAATGTTCATGGGGTCATAGTGACAACTCCGTCAGGGCTATGGATGCCTAACTAAAGCGAGGAAATGTCTAGGTTACTTTTGGATTTAGATGATTCATAGCTTGCTTGGTTGTATTAATGGTCATTTTCTCTAGTCTCTAAAGAAAGGGAGTGAATTCACCATATACACACACTTTTGAGACGCCTTCATGATTTGATTCAGTTAAGAATCTCGTTCTCCTTTGAGTCCCCTAGTTCACTTTTGAAACCAACCCCTGGTCTGCGAAACTAGAGATTCTAGGTTCTGAATGAGCATTTATCCTTAGAACGCTCAGGAGCATTTCCCCATCAAAGTCACCATTTTTTGTGCATGTAGCACACATGTCCCATTTAGAATGGGGATCCTCTCTTTTTTCTTTGTCGGGTCTCTTTTATTGTCGCCTCATTTTGCGTGCCCCCTATTTTGAGTCCTAAGTCTTCAAGGAGTCTTAGAGGAACCACCTTAAGTTGACCAAGTTTCACCACTACAAAATTTTGCAAGTCTCAGGCCTCTACAAAATTCTCTTGGCAGTTTTATTTCAAACTTTGAAACTGTCGACCTTCATGCAATGTGGGTTCACCCCTATGGGCCACTTCATGCAGAATTCCATCAACTCTTTGCCATTCTAAATGGCCAACTCAAGACATCCTCCCGCCTCACAAGACCCACAGCTTCCTTTGTCATTTATGTTGATGACTTGCCAGACAACCGACTTTTGGGTGTTGTCCGCTTTGCAGATCCCATAGTTCCCACTGCCATCATTTTGAAATGCTCATTCACCAACCTCAGCCACCTCCATACCTACATTAATGGTGAATAATAAATGTTGAAAAGTTTATAAATAGACATCTCCAACATGTCATTTTCACCTACATACTTTTAGAAGACTTGTCAGAGCTTGATATCCTCACCGCCCCCACGCTCGCGAAGTCTTGTCACAACTTGTGCATTGTTGGCATTAGGTTCTTCATCAAAATTTTGAGGGTCTTCTAGGTAGAAACTTCACCATGCCCCATATTTTTTTCCCTTCATTTCTATAAATTTGCTAAATTTTAAAGAGGAAAAACTTAAAAACTAGCTAAAAGATGTTAAGCCAGATAAAACCCATGTTTTGAAAATTGAAAAATCCCTTGAAATTGGCCCTAAAAGTTCCTGTGAAACTTGAAGTCCCTGTGACCATTCTTGACCCAAGGAAATCATACCCTACGGGTCTGCATTACACCCAGTTCCATTTCCGTGTTCCTCAAAACGCCAAACTTTAAAACCGGTTGTCATCCCCCTTGGGCCTACTCATGCAGATAGGCACTCATACCTTGCCATCATTATTTAGAGTTAAGCAAAATCATCAGTCAAAACAAATTTTTTTCACTCCCGCGATTCCGCAAGTGCAGGATTCTACCTACAGACTAACCTTCATAATGCGTTATTCACAAATGACAAACTTGCTTTAGTGCTCTTCCTCGTGGGTCCACTATCACCGCATTTGCCAATTTAACTTAAACATGAAACCAACCTGTAGACCATCCAATGTAGACTTCCACCATCCTTTAGCCACTGCATAAACGACCAATCACAAAATGGAAAAAACATGGGATCATTGGGCCCTACTCTGGCTGCCTCCGTTTGACCCCTTGCACTAAAAAATGACTAAGTGTCGACTCTGTTGTGGGTTACCCATTGCGGACTTCCATCTATGAGATTTTGTATCGAGTTTTCCATTCTGAATGGCCCTAGTTGACCATACGCCTGCCTAGCGGACCCCACACTCTCCAGTGCCTTTAAGCACGAAACGAGCAACTGAGTATAAAACACCTTGTGGGATACCCCATGTGGGTGGCCACTGGCAAAACTCCATCCTACTCTCACCTCTAGAAACCACCAATGACCTCTATCAGCTCGCTGCATGGAGCCTGACCCTGCCATCTTCATCTAATCATTTGCAAGCGTACAACCAATAAATTGATGTCAAGGCTCCCATCACACCCAATCATACATCCTTCTCTATGAGGACCATCATCCTCTTCCCACCATTCCAAATGGTTAACAACCAGCATCTTTCCACACCTCCCAACCCGCACTCAACTAAACTATCTAGACTTCAAAGAACAAAGAGTGTCATCCTTTGAGATAGTGGGTCCCGCATTGTAGGGCACTGCCTTTCCAGAGTCATTTTCAAATTGTAGAGCTCCAAACAGCCATGAGACTCCCTACGCCCACATGATAGAATTATTGACTTAATGTTTTCAAAACTACAAAATTTATTTGACCCATGTGTTGAAATGGCTTGACCTACTGATAGGCCCCACCTTATGACCAAAATCCTAATGTGGGTGGAACCATATAGGCTGTTGTGCCCTAATTTCCATTTGTTTGCAGCTACTTTCAAAATGGCTACTAGCCCAGGGAATTCTACACCCCTGGGACTGCATTGCCATAACTCCCTCAGACAAAAGGCTAACGATAATCTAAAAGAAGTGCTAGGATCCTTGAATGATGAATTACTCAATCCAACATCATTTTCAACATTTCTCATGTTTTACACTTAAATGTGCTTATTGCTCTTTGCTTGCAGGATATATGGAACTAGCTGTAGGACCTTCAGAGGCATTCATAGAAAAGGAAAAAGGCAAGAAGCCAGCTAAGGCACCTAGGGGAAAAGAAGACAAGGACCAAATGAAGTACAAGTTCCAGGGAAAGGAACTCAAATCAAAGGTCACCACTAACTAGGACAAGATCTCAGACACCAACTTGGGGCACATCAACATCGATGAGTTCAAGAAGAGGGTCATTGTCAACCCTACTACAAAGAATTCCAGAAGGATTACAAGAAGTGGGTTGGCCAAGGTTGTTGGTTTCCCACCCGCACTCATAGCTCCCAAGTTAGTCATGGCCTGCAAAGAGGCATATTAGGAGAGCAATAAAAGAATAGTGGATAGAGATGGCAACATACTTACTGATTTCTCTTCCAAGCCTATCAGGTAGACTTTCCATATACCCACCTTTGATGAAATGGAAGAAACATCTAAGGAATATGGCGAAAGCATGTGGAAGGATGACCCCCTCAAGTGCAAGAAAATAATTAATCAGTACTAGATGAAGGAGAAGAGGGGTAGTGCAAATAAGGTACCCTAGGAGCTCTTTATGAGTGATTTCTACAAAGATTACCATGACCTAGTGAGCTTACTGAGCAGAGGTATGGGTCTCTCAACTACAACATTCTCCCAAAAGTGGATGCATTATTTTATAGAGGAAATTACTAGGGGAAAGACCCAATTCCATTGGGTAGGCATGATTAGCAACTACCTATATGAGCAGTTTGTGGTAGTAAAAAAAACCTCACAATTCTACTTGACTTTGTATCTAGTCTATGTGCTCGTCGACCATGCTCGGTATAGAGGACTATTTGTAGCCCCAAGAAAAACTACCGGGATAGAATTGAAGGTATATGATAGGTACCCTCAACTCCAATTCAAAAACCTCAAGAAAGATTATTGCAAAGTCAATGATGCCTTCATCAAAAATGTAATTAGATTGCTTGGGGGTGACTTCAAAAGGAGGGTTACCCACAGTGCTAATGTGTTCATCTGCTAGTTCAGCTTTCTATTTATTCAGTTTCCCAATTTTACATACATTCGAACCAAGGGATTCTTAGAGAGACTATATAAGCTGCCTAGGTACCCAAATGACTAGTTGGTACTACTCGAGCTCTCCAAGAAATTACAACATGCTCACATGCTACTAAGTGATAAACATAGGCCAGGGATTCCTTATCCCCTTACATTTGGCCAGGGAATGCATGCAATCCCCGTATCCCAGTGTGTGGAATACTTAGAAAAGGAGTTGAAAGAATATAGCTTAGAGCTCCACATTTCTAGCACATAGATGGATTCATATGCAAAATTGAAATAGATGGTTGGAAAATAATATGCCCATCTCTATGATGTCAAAGAATTTTGGGAAAATTGGAGAAATGACAAAGAAGTTTGCATGAGGCACTACATGCGCATGAATGCATATTTTTTTAAAATAGTCAACCTATTTCCAGTGCCGGATCAAATAGTTTAAGATGAGAACACGATGATAGATCTGAGGTATGATTCCATTGCCAACCTACTACTACCCTTAATTGATTGGAATGAGGAAGAGGTCAATGACCTTGATGTTTTAATGAAGCTAATAGAAGCAAGGAAAAAGCAATGGATAGATAGGAAGATCGCTCAATTGAAATTGTAAGCAGCTACTTTAACATATAGTGAGCTCGAGGATGAGCCCGAGAGCGAGATCCATAGTGGAATAGCTGCTGCCCCATCTGGGGAAGCCTCAAAATACCCTCCAGCTATGAGGTCTAGAAAAATAAAAGAGGTGCCTGAACGCCGGCCCAAATAAAAAGTGTACTCAAGGAAAGCATCAAAAGGTGAACCTTCCAAGAAATCAAAGAAGTCAGGCAGTTTCATAGAGATTCCCACTATACAAGAAGACCCACTCCATGAGGGAGAGGAAGGAGAGGCTGAGTAGCCAAAGTCCCTACCTGTTGCCTCAATTCTCATTGTTGCAATTGTTGTTGTTGTCAGTATTCTTGCTCCTCTACCTACTTCTCAAGCAATGCTTGCTTCTCCTCAGCCCAAGATGGAAATTTCAGTCCACATTACTTCCACCTCACCTACTGCACCAATCTTGGTGGTAGATTCCTCCTCTGCCACCACTTCTCCTCTCTCTTCCACCTCTATGTCTCCATTAATGACCCTTCTGTTAGCCACTTCAACAATGATAATTTCCACCATCTTGCTCCTAGAAGCCTTTTCTAGGCACATACAGAACATACCAATGGAGCTCCCTGGGGTGTTGATGAATCTAGCAATGCAGGTTTCCCTAGCACAAGTTGTCATTGAATTTCCTATCCCTACTCCTCCAACTGAGCTATTGAAAAATGGAATCAACAATGCAAGTCTCTAAGGAGTTGGAAATATAGGAGAGGGAGGTAGTAAAAGATATGGAGGAGGAATCAGATGATTATCATGAGCACCCAGAGCATCAACACCTGGTTATAGATGAAATGGTGCGTGAAGAGGAAAAAAACACAATCCTTTGAGGAAGACACTGAATACCTCAGTGCAAAATACATCATAGAAACCTCCAATCAAGAGCTCGAGGAGGAAATTAACAAACAACTGAGGGATGTTGGTGACGAAATTGAGATACCACCCTCTAAAGAAAAGCAAGAAGCAAATGATGAAACAAAGGTAAACATAGAGCCTTCAACTTGGGAACAAGATAGGAGCCCCAAACATGATGAAGAAATGCCTCCTTCAACAGAAGAAGAAAAAAAGAAAAAGGAAGAGAAAGAAGAAGATGAGCCTGAAAAAGAGGCTAAAGAAAGAAAGAGCCCAAAAGCAAAGCATTATGAAGAGCATGTGCAACAAGAGGAAGAAGAAAAGGGATCTGAAGGGGAGGATAGCCCCAAAGAACACACAGTCACTGAATCCCCAGAGAAAGAAATAGTATTCATTCAAGATTCAAATGAAAAAGAGGAAGAAAGGATAGAACAAGAGGCTCCGAGCAACAAAGAAATAGAAATTCAGCATACTTGAGAAGAGGAAGGTGATCATGAATCACCGAAAGAGGGGTCCCAGATGCTTGAATGGCTAGAAAAGCAATTGGAAAAGAAGACCCCCACTCTTATGGATCCAAAGGTGAGGCTGGAAGCCATTCTGGTTCGAGCACAAATCAACACAAAGAAAGAAAAGAAACCAAGGGTAAGATCCCACTTGACAATGGATTCCTTCGGATCAAGAATGGTGTAGATAACTACCCCTATGGTGGAAGAAGAAGGAGTTAGCTATAATAATTCCACTATTGATCTAGGGACAACCATGAGGGAACAAAAGATTGATCATCTTCAAGGGTCAGTTGCTACTATTGTGCACTAGATGCATAAGGACAAGTCCTCCAAGGAGGAATTAAAGGCACAAGTGGCAGATTTAATGACCTATATACAACAATGGTCACCTACCAAAGAGCTACCCACTATGTCATCAGTGTTACCATAGTTGTTGTACAAAGACCACATCGACAAGCTTGAAAGGAGAAATAATTGGACCAAGGCCACTGAGGATTGGTTTCAACGAGTCATATACAATGGACATATGGGTATTGACTGCACCGCTAGAATAGAAAATAAGTTCCTAGAAGTGAAAAAACAACTCGAAGGCACAAGAAAAATTTGCACTGACTTCCCATAGCTATATAGGATTACATATCCTAAAATTGAGGCTATCCTCAAGATGCCTAAGAAAATGTGGGAAGAGGATCTTGGACTAGAAAAGTATGACCACTAGCTCATGGAAACATGGAAGATGGGCCTTGATCACAGGTAAGAGATCCTGGAATGGGTGCTCCATGAAGTAGAGCTTGATATTGATTGGGTTAAAGAGGATAGAATGGCCTGTGAGGAATACCTCAAGCTGATGACAAATTTCAACATGCCCTTTGTTGAGATAGATCTGGAAATGATAAAGCCACATTTCCTCAAGAAGATGGAGGATAGAGCTACCAATGTCCTCATGCCAGACTTTATGGATTTTTCTACTTGTGCCTTTGCCCAATCTGAGCAAGTAATAAAGAACACTCCAAAATGTGATAAGGAATGGGATGTAATTACTAGTTGTTCGAAGAAATTGAACTTTCAAGTGCTTCAATCTGAAATTGTGGAGTGGAATAAGCTTTAAACATTGATCAAAATTTTTTGGAATACGCTACTGTGAAAACATTTTGGCTATGAATTTAGAGACTTATACTTTTTTATATCAAGACAAGAATGAACCTCAAGATGGAATGGATGAGGTTCAATCTTTCCAACAATACTTGAAAGTACATAGTTACAATCTGAGAAATAACACCACTAGTGGAAATAGGTTTAAAGGACCATTGACTACATCAACACCACCTAAATATTTCAATACACTGCTAGATGATAAATCCAACAAAAATCTTGGGTTACCAAAGGTTACTTCATAGTATAACAACTCTCTAAACCCACCTAAAGGTAACAAAGTAGAAGTAGTTGAACAAAGAAACTTGACCACTTGGTGGAAGAAATAAAAAAGGTAAAGATTAGGTTGTCTTTATCATAATTACTTAAAACACCTATGATTATAAAAGCCTTATTAAACACATTAGAGGAACTTCCTAAAGAAATCTCAACTAGTAAGGAAGTTCAAGCTAAAGATTCCTTTGCTAAGGAAAAAGTCAAGAACACTTTTCTTGTGGCAAAAAATCACATAGCTTTGTATAAAGGGAAAAATGAGTCACCAACATTTTTGCTAACATTAAGGATTTTTGGGAAGAACCTACATAATTGTTTAGTAGATTCAAGGGATTTGACAAATGTGATGCCTTTATCAATATGTAAAAATTTGGGGTTAACTCAAGTGATTTCCATGAAGAAAATCACTCAGTTGGAAAAAAAATGAGGTAAATGTAGTGGGAGAATTAACCAATATCCACATGGGTTTGACATCAGACCCTAGAGTTCAAAATTTTATTGATATAAAAGTGGTTGAGATTCTAGACATATATGGAATGTTATTAAGCAGAGATTGGTCAAATAATCTGAATGGATACATGGCTACTGACTTTTCACATATGTGGTTACCCTTGAAAGGAATCCCAAATCATATCAGGATAAAGAGGGAATTGTGTATGAAGCATATGATTATAGATTATAACTAGAACAATGAGGTGCTTTATATTGATGTAGAGCTTGGTGTGTATAGTATCAAATTTTTTGAGGTTAAAAAATTGAAGAGGTTTTTATGTGTAATATGGATATTCATAATCAGTTCACTCGAAGAACTAATGTTCTCATTGATTCTAATTATGATTATTCTAAAGGAAAGGAAATATTATTGGATAAATTTCAAAAACCTATTGTGAAGGAAGTTCATAAAAATCAAACAATTAGCTTCCCTCTAGCGAGATTATTGTTGCAAGGATGATGTAGGTTGCACAATTTATCACACTTAGAAGTCAATTGCATGATATTTTAGGAGGTTATAAGTAGAGTTGAAAGCCAACATCATCATAGGAATGAAATCACCAGTAGGCCTAAATTAGAATTTCTTGGTGAGAAGACATACATGGTGTTGGTTGAAGAATAAAAAAAAGACCTTCATGATGATCAAAATGGAAAGGTTGAAACCAACTAGTGGCACAATGAAAGGCCAGCAAATTTGAAGAAGGAATTCAATCTTTCGACCTCATGAAACCTTAAGTTCAAAATTATAAGAGAGAAATTATGGATCCTCATATTTGATGGATCAAATTCTAAACAAGGGATTGGAGTGGGAGTTGAATTGATCATTCCCCAAAGGAATTCATTCCTTGTCATATATAGGTTACAGTTTCAATGTGCTAATAATGTGGCCAAATATCAAGCTCTTATCCATGGTTTTTTGCTTTCCATTTGAAAGAAAGTAAAAATATTTAAGGTGTTTGGAGATTCAGAGTTAGTTGTCAGATATGTTAGGAAGCAATAAATTTGTCACTAGAAACATTTGTCACATTAGAGAAATTGCAAGTGGGATTTAATTGAAAGCTTCAATGCATTTAACATCACACACATCCCATGGAAATTTAATCAAAAAGAAAGTGCACTAGCAACTGCTAGTACTTTAGAACCGTTAGAAATCATGGATTTGAGAAGATTTGTTGTTAAATTGGTGTATTTTCCTTAAATCCTAGACAATATTACTAATTTGTAGGTATTTGAGGATGACAGGCATATTCTAGAGTTTATCACTAACTTAGGTGTGTTTGCAGCATAGATAATTGAAGAAGTAGATAGACTTGATTGTGATCTCTAGGATGATGATATAGTCCAGTTAAAAGAAAACAACATCCTAAAAGGGATTATTGAGTTGGAAAGGTTGTTTGATTTAGATTAGACAACCATACAAAAATATTTTCCTAAGACTGATGGAGGGCATTCTAAGCCATACAATTTGAATACTAAAGTTGACCCTAAGAATGTTTTTATAGGTATAAAGTGTGTACAAATGAAGAACATAGGAACATTTCCCAAGCACTTAGAGATTATTGGAAGGTTATAGAATGGACCTATGAAGACTTGAAGATATATGACACTTCCATCATAACACATACTATCCCACTGAAGCTAGATACTAAACCCTTTTTTTAGAAGCAACGATCGATGAATGCACTTATAGAGACTTTGATTAAGAAAGAGGTACAAAAACTCTTATCCACTATGACTATTTTTCCCATAAGGCATTCTACTTGGGTGGAAAAATTAGTGCCTATTCGGAAGAAAAATGGGGATATGCACATGTGTGTGTACTTTCAAATCCTTAATAGGGCCTCTAAGAAAGATAATTACCCTCTACCTTCTCTAGATGAAGCTTTACAAATTTTCAATGGGTTGTAGATGATTTCTTTCTTAGATGCATTTATAGGGTATAATCAAGTGATGGTTGATAAAGAAGATAGGATGAAAATGAAATTCACTATGAAAGGGGGTACTTTCACTTATAGATAGATGTCATTCGGGCTCATAAATACTGGACCTATATTTAAGAGGGCTATGGAATATGATTTCAAATATTTGGTCGGTAAATGCATTATAATATATATGAATGATCTCACTATTTTTTTTTAAATAGAGGGGATCACATCAATGATCTCAAAGTGGTACTATAGAAATGTGAGACATATAGAATATATTTGAATATAAAGAAGTGCATTTATGGAGTAACTAAGGATAAAATTATTGGGAACATTATATGTGAGAGAGATATCTCCATTGAACATGGCTGAGCAAATTCCCTGACCAAGTTGCAACATCTCAGAGGCAAAAAGGAACTGAAGTCTTACTTTGACAAGATTAAATTTGTCTAGAAGTTTATTGCTAGATTTTTTGAAATAGTAAATCCCATTAATGACATGCTAAAGAAGGATGCTAAAATTAAATGGACTAAAAAGCTAAAGTTTCTTTTGAGAACATAAAAGAAACAATTGTTGAGGCACCTATGTTGATAAGACCCAATTATACTAAGCCATTTCACATCTATCCTTTTGCTTCGAGTCACACATGTGCAACTACATTAATATAGAGATGAAAGAATGAGTAAGAGACACCAATTTCATTCATGAGAACTCCATTCAAAGACATTGAACTAAGGTTTATGGATGTCAAGTAGCAAGATTTTGAATTGGTTAAGGATGTGAGGAAATTCAAGCATTACATTCTCAAGATCCTAGTTAAAGAAATTGTGCCTGGTGCAATAGTTAAAATGTTTCTTACACAAACTAAACTTGGAGACAAAAGAGCTAAATGGGTTACTATCCTCCATGAATTCTATTTAGATATTATACCTATGAAGCTAGTCCAAGGGAAAGCATTGGTTAGGTTTACTATTGAGGTGGATCCTCATATCACTAGCCAATAGTATACATTGGATACCAAAATACAAGATGAGTGGTACTCATACATTTGGTATCATCTAGTTAGTAACAATTGTCTAGACAATATGCAAAGACATCAAAGAAGAGCCCTAAATATTAAATATCAAAGTTACATGATTAAATGAGGATATCTTTTTAAGAAGAATCATCAAGGAATTTACTTAAGATGTCTAAACAGGAAGGAAGTAGATGAGGTTCTGAAAGAACTTCATGACAGATTTGTATAGCTCATGGAGCTCCATTGGCCATTTCCCATCTTATCTTGAGAGTAGGATATTATTGGCCAACAATATTTAAAGATGTGTTTGAGTATGTAAAACATTGTCACACATGTCAAATTTCTACAGACAAAGGAAGGTTCAATGCATAATTGTTGCAGTTCGTGATGGATATGTGCCCCTTTGCACAATAGCGGTTAGATTTCATGGGCATGATAAATTTTCCATCATCTAAAAAGAATCCCTAAAAAGAAGACACCCATGTTATGTTATATGCAAGTTACATATTGCATATAAAATATAATTTATAATATATATATTATATATTATATAAAAATGTATAATATTATAAATATTATATTATAATTATATATTATTATAATATATGACATATATTATATATATAATATAATATATACATTAATATATCAATGTATATATAAAATATAGTATATATTAATAATCTTTTATATAATTTCAACAAAACAAATATTCATTCATAATGGATATCCACGTTTTATTGGTTATTACCATGGAAACATGTACTTTTTACCAACCCTAGTAATAGTCAAAGTGGAATTTCATGATTTTGAGAAAATGGAAAATTCTTTTATCTCATATCGCCACTTTTTGGACCCCCATGATCCTACATAGACCCCTGAATTACCTAAAACAAGGACTTTGAAGAAGGGGAATTGTAGAGACTCTTTTCTAGTATTAGATTTTGTAGATGAAATCTACAAGCCTAAGCTAAACAAAAATCCAAAGAACCTTCAGGAAGGCACGCAAGCTAAAATACTTCAGAAAGAAAAAAAGAGGGATTTTAATTCTATTAGGTTTAGGCTTTGTTCTTCAACATTATCTCAATATATGGTTCCATTGGTGCACCCTTGCCCAAAATTAGTGGACTCGTGCACTTTCCTAAACTATCCCATGAATGAAATTGTGGTAGGAAGTTTCCTTAAGCTCACAATCAACACCATGGCTATTTGGGAACTACTTCACATCCCATATGATCCTTCGGTGGAGGTTTGTTCACTAAGGAGAATGGAGAAGTTTCGGTCAACAAGGGATACCCAACTTAGGTTTCTCAATCATGAGCTTGAGAGAGACTAGAGAAAAACCCAAATGCCAAAGATCACAATTGCTCACAAAGATTTTTATCAAGACATGCAAGATGTTTTCTCTATGCTTGCCTTTATTTCTAGACTTGAAAAAGATGACCACATCTTTGAATTTCAGCTAGGAGTAGGCTTTCTCTTGAGGAAACAATAGAATTTCATCATATATTTTATAGATGGGATTGCAGACAATATGCATTGAAACCTAGGAAATAGTAGTTGTTAATGTTTTAAGACACACAACCACCAATTTCCTACAAGTTTCACTCAAAGAAAACCTTAGAGATATTAATTTAAGGATGGAATAAGGGAAAGAGATCTGCTCAAGGGTATCCTAGGGTGTCATTAAAGACTAAAGGGGGGTTCACCACCAAGCTATGGCTTGGAAAGACTAGTAAGATGCAAAACCTAATGAAAAAACCTAATTATATGAAAAACTTAAGTGACTTAGATTATGAAACTGAAATGCAGAATAAAAGATTGAGAAAGTATAAAGGTGCATCTGGAAACTGGAGAGGCTTGAATGAAGGCTTGAAATCCCAAAAATGCTAACTTTAATGTTCACTAGGACTCATATTCCGGTAGGGGTGATTTAGTCCCAAGTTAGGGTTTCAAGCCGAAATCAAAATCTGGAACTATTAAATTAGGATCTATAGAAAAAGCTTGAAAATAGGTATATTGGGACTCATAAGCCACAAGTGGTAATTTAGTCCCAGTATTAGAGTTTATCTAAAACTTTGTAATCCTCTAGTGATCGGTTGTAGCTTCCTTCCTACCAAATATTTTAGTCTAAAACACTGAATTGCAACATGTAGATGACTTTCTGTGATCTTGCAATGTTGATGGCAACTTTGACAACTTGAAAACTTTCTCCAAACTTGTTCTTCAATGGTTCTTCAACCTATATCTACAAATCAAACATCAAATATAGAAAAATTTTGTGTTTTGATAGTGAATAGGGGTTTTCCTTGGTCAAACCCCATTTTGGTAATCAAACCTTGAAATGAAGAGAAATATAATGAAGGAATGATGAATGAACAAATATACAATGTTGCAACTCACCAAACCATTGAGAAAAAGGCTGCAATATTGTATGTAATGGATAGCATGAATGTGGATCTTGAATCTTGCTTGAATGCTTGCTTGGATCATAAAACTCTGCATCACAAATGTTAGCTCAAAAACAAACATGATGTATGATGACTTTGACATGATGCTTGATACTTGAATAATGCTCCAAAATAATTGATAATCACTTTTTAATGCTCTTCAATACTCTCGTAAGTGATTTTATGATAACTTAATGACTTATAAGCTTGTTAGCAGAAAATGAGTGAAATAACCTTGTATCTATACTTGTTTATGCCAAATTTATTGAAATTACAACACTACAAGACAACATTAAATCTAGGAGAGTAAAATCCTACCAAGAATTTAAATTTAATTTAGGTCTAAGCTAAGCAAGAATCATACTCCAATTGGGGCATATGAGTCCCATTAAGCTAAGCTTGGGACACACTTTTCAAGAAATGCTTAGTTTAATGTGAAATCTAGAACTAGGCCCCGAAACGTAGGTGGAACCCATATGCCCAAGGTGGCGTATGAGTCCCAGATCACTAAATTTGGGCCATACAATCCAAAATCATTAATTTTTGATTGGTCACTTGATATCTATCAAGATTATCCTTGGAAAAATGCATTAAATAAGGCCTGTTGATGCAAAATAAGGCCAATTAAAGCATAAAGAAGCCTAATTTTAGCAAGGAGAGCCCAAAAAAGTGTGAAAATGTAGATGGATGCATTTTAATACATGAAATTTAGCCCCCACTTTAGTGAGAGGAGGAAATTTCTTCAAACTCACACTAAAGTATACAAAATCACATCAAGAGGGGTCCAAGTGTACCAATGCTAGTAGGATAGGAAGAAAAAGATCAAGAGGGATGATCAAGCCTCTAGGATCAAGATCCTATGGGAAACCAACATAAGCACAAAAGAAAACACATGAAAATGATATAAGGAGCAACAACAATGCACAAGCATACACTATGAAGACATGAAAAAGAAAGAAAACAAACAAAAAAAGAGGGGTGGATCAAGCTTCGACTGTTTGTCCCACATGTTATGGATCAGATCTAAGTTTTTTTTTCAAAAATGTATGATCACTTTGAGGTGCCAAAACTTTAGGCTATCCGATGGGTGAGTATCCAAAAGGGTGAGACACATATGAATGTGGCTGGTATGTGCTCACAAGCAAGTGGCTAATGGAAAGTCATGCCTAAGTTTGAATCTAATACCTACAACCATACCAAAGCTATACCTATTTATAAATTTGATAAGGCACCACACAAAAATGAACTTTGAGCTTCATGAGGTAAGAAAATCTTTGTATGCTTGAAGCTCATGAACAAACAAGATGGGTCCATAGGCAAGCAAAGTGTGTTATGCAAGGTGGCCATATAACTAAAATTTTAAATGGAAAATAGTGTAAGTAATATTCAAAGGAGTTTTTCTTAGTTCATGTAAGGTATTAACTTAGGGAACACCATGCCTAATGTCTCCAAGAGAGGACAAATTGAAGAATAGAAGATTCACAACTTAGGGGATGTGGTGTGTCACATCAAGCCACTAAGAGGAATATAATATGCTAAGAGAGATTATGCTCTTGAAGGACATCACACCCAATGTCACCACAAAGTGAAAGACACATCACATGAAGTAAGAAGAATACATAATGAAACATGAAATGCAAAAGAATAATGCCAATGCATTCCCCCACTTTAAATAAATTGCTAAACACCATGCTACGAGAAATTTCTTTAAAGTAGAAAATGATAAATGCTAACAATAAAGAGGACATGAGAGCTTATTCAAAAAGCCCCATGCCAAGTCATATGTTCCCAAATAAAGCTACGTCATGAAAAGGGGGATGGGTTGCCCCCAAAATGAAACTACTAAAGATAATTCATTACATCACATGTGAGCCAACTTAAGGCATGTCATCCACGTCCCAATTTTTCTTTTATAAATACATGGAAGGTGGTCAACTATCCAAAAGAGACAACGACAATTGTCATACAAGAACAAGGCTAACCTAACCGCTTGCCCCCACTTTTTTTAAGACAAGGATGAGCTGAGAATGATTGATGATATGCTACTCCTTGCGAAAAGGGAATGACTTGTAATGAATTTAAAACATACAAATAGTGAGTATGCTATGATCCTACAACTATTACATGGCAAGGAGAAGAAACTAAGGTTATTGATTATGATGAGTAAACAAAGTATCAACTTGATGCATATTTAATGAGATATCTATCAGCTTAGGATGCACCAAAGTTAAAGTTCTCTTGGAAGAATATTTTGTAATAGTGTTGACATTGAATGAAGGCTTGTTTATTTCTTTTGAGGGACAATAACCAAGACCATTAGTCATTTCTTGCATTTTAGGATCTATACGGACACAAATACCTTGTTCTCTAGCACCACATCCTTTTCCACTATATCCAAGTTGTTTCATAAGTTCATAACCTCTTCCATAAATGTTTTTCATTTCTTTCAGATTTGGTGATTGTTCAACTTCATCAAAGTTTATCATGTATGTTATCGTTTCTTCTAGAGTGGTTGAAGTCAATGGTTTTGAATTTTGTATTGACATTACCAATTTTGCTTTTTCCTTTTCAGACTCTTTATTTATGATCTTGTATTTTCCCATGAATGTAGGTATGAATTCAAGGGAACACAAAGCATCTTCCAATAATTTTGTGACTTCTTCAATATGCTTTTCTTTTGCTTTCTCAACCTACAAAAAACTTTCAAGTTCAGGGTCAGCCTTGATTGTATACACTTTGTTATGTAAATGAGCAATAGTATTATATTTTGGTTGCTATGAAACATTATCATTATCAAGTTGTCTTTTAGATGATTCTAAGATAGGGATGAGTTTATTTTGAACTTGTGGTTGTTGTGAGGATGGATGAATGATAATTTTAGGCTCGAGATATTGATTCAAGGGATATCTAATGTCCATAACATCAAAATTCATGTCCTTATTTTCATGATCTGATATCACTTCATCATCTTCATCAAATGAAGCCACATCACCATTGTTTGAAATACATGTCTCAATGTTATCATTTTATTTCACCATGATATCTTCCCTAGTAGGAGGATTTTCGGGAGAACTACAAACTAGACATTCATGACATTCAAAGGTTGGTTATTCTAAAATAACTTCATCATAAGTAAGGGAGTTATCAATGGTTGTATTTTCTTGTTTATCAATGATGGGATTCTCTTGTTCAATAATGTGTGTTCTAAGGGGAGAGAGGCAAGTAGGATTCTCATGATTTTCATTAGTTTTATCTTCTAACTCTAAAGTATCTTCTTCACAGCTAGGACAGATACTATTAGAATGACAAATGTGATTGTCATGATTGTCCATGATTTTGTTCCTATTTTCTAAGGTCTTGTTATCTTGTGCCCTATCTTCTACACTAGTACGAGAGCTTTTAGGGGAGGGGTAAACAAAAGTTTAATCACATTCTATCATTAGATTTTATAAAGTAGTTTCATCACAAATAGGGGAGGCATCAAGAGAAGGACAAATATGATTTTCATGCTTAAAAATGATTAGATCCTCTTGTTCAAATAGAGCTTTCCAAATGTTAGGGGCATTAGGAAGGAGAGAAATAATGATATAAATCTCAATCATTAGATCTCTTAATACCAACATGTCCTCTTTGTAAATGTGATTTTCATGATCATTCACAATTGTATCCTCTTTCATTAAAGCACTCTCACAAGTAGGGGAGGTGTTAAGAAAAGATTCAGTGATCTCATCTTCTTGTTTCCTAATATCTTCCCATGGAGGAGGAGAGGGATAATTAATAATCTCACTGATTGTATCTTCTTTCACCAAGATACCTTCATCACTAATAGGAGAGGTATCGGGAGAAGAAAAATTATGATTGTTATGATTGTCTACACTTGCATCCTCTTATATTATGGAATTCTTACAAAACTAATAGATACTAGGAGGGTATCCAAAATTCTTGTCAAAGGTTTTTTTTTTTTCCTAGGGTAGGGAAAATAGAATCATAAGAGCCATGTGATATTCTATGAACACTAAATGCTTGAAAAGAAAACATGCTAACATGAAAAATTAAGCTATCTAAATTATGCAATGCTTCTAAAATGTAAACAATTGTCCCATAGATCTAAAAAATTTCAATACTAAAATGATTTTTGAAATTCTTTAAAAATGACCACTAAATGGATTATTTGACCTAGATACATAAAATAGAAGTTCCTGAAACTTTCCAGACTGATACTATAGGTTACCAGCAAGCTTAAGGAGTACAAAAACAAGGTTTTTGATGTTGTAAAATGCAATTTCAAGCCTAATCTGGGACTAAATCACCCAGAGGAACATATGAGTCCCAATCAAGGTTTTTCAGAGGTTCAAATAGTGAATAACAATCACCACAAAATACCCAAAAACCAAGAAAAACAACTTGGATTGGGACAAAATCACCTAGAGAGGCATATGAGTCCCAAATTAGGGTTTTGACACTAAATTCAACAAATTCTAAGTGAATGTTAAGGTTTTTGGTTTGTATGTTGTCTTGACTATGTGCAATTACAGATTTCAAATGAAATTCAATGATGCAAGATGCAAAAATACAACCTATATGCGCTTTCATTAATGCAAGATCTAATGCAAAGTTAATGTAAGCTAGATCTAGGACTATGATACATTCCAAATAAGAAATAAGGTTTCCAAAGGCTAGGTTCACCAAAATGAAACCTAGGAAATAGTAGTTGTTAATTTTTTAGGACACACAACCACTGGTTTCCTATAAGTTTCATTCAAGGGAACCCTAGAGATCTCAATCCAAGGATGGAATAAGGTAAAGAGATCTACTAAAGGTTGTCCTAGGGTGTGATTAAAGACTAAAAGGATTTCACCACCAAGCTAGTGCTTGGAAAGATTAGTAGCATGGAAAACCTAATGACAAAACCTAATGATATGCAAATATTAATTAAGTGACTTAGATTATGAAACTGTAATGCAAAATGAAAGACTAAGAAACTATAGAGGTACACCTGGAAACTAAAGAGGCTCGAATGAAGGATTCAAATCCTAAAAATTTTGACTTCAATGCTCACTAGGACTTATATGCCAGTAGGGGTGATTTAGTCCTACTTGAAGGTTTCGGGTTGAAATTGGAATCTAGAATTACTGAATCAAGGTCTACAAAAAAATCCTAAAAATAGGTATATTGGGACTCATACGCCACAAGTGGAAATTTAGTCCTAGTATTAGAGTTGATCTAAAACTCTATAATCCTCTAGTGATCAATTGTAACTTCCTTCCTGCCAAATCTCTAGGTCTGAAACATTGAATTACAACATATAGGTGACTTTTTGTGATCTTGCAATGTAGATGAAAGCTTTGACAACTTGAAAACTTTCTCTAAACTTTCTCTTCAATGGATCTTAAACCTAGATCTATAAATCACACATCAAAGAGAGGGAAAAATGTTGTTTTGTTAGTGAATAGGGGTTTTCCTTTTCCTAACCCTGTTTTGGTAATCAAACCTTTAAATGAATAGAAATATAATGAAGGGATGATGAATGAAAAAATATACAATGTTGCAACTCACCAAACCCTTGAAAAAAAGACTATAATATTGTATGTAATGGCTAGCATGAATGCGGATCTTGACTCTTACTTGAATGATATAGATCTAAACTTGAATGCTTACTTGAATCGTAAAACGCTACATCACAAATGTTAGCTAAAAAAAATATGATGCATGATGACTTTGACATCCTGCTTGATACTTGAATAATGCTTAAAAATAATTGATAATCACTCTTCAATGCTCTTGAATTCTCTTGTAAGTGCTCTTATGATAACTTGATGAATTTTAAGCTTGTTACCAAAAAATGAGTGAAATAACCTTGTATTTATACTTGTTTATTCTGAATTTCCTGAAATTACAACACTACAAGCTGACATCAGATCTAGGAGAATAAAATCTTGTCAAGAATTTCAATTCAATTTAGGTCTAAGCTAAGAGAGACTCATACACCAGTTGGGGCATATGAGTCACATTAAGATAATCTTGGGACACATTTTTCAAGAAATGCTTTGTTTAATGTGAAATCTAGATCTAGGCCCCAAAACCTAGGTGCGACCCATATGCCCAAGGTGGCATATGAGTCCTAGATCACTCCATACAATCCCAAATCATTAATTTTTTATTGGTCACTTGATATCTGTCGAGATTATTTTAGAAAGATGCATTAAATGATTCTCGTGGATGTAAAAAAAGGCCAATTAAAGAAGCCCAATTTAAGTAGTGAGGGCCTAAAAGAGTGTGAAAATGTAGAGGGATACATTTTTCTACACTACGTGCACCAAAACTTACAAGCATGCAAGCTTGAGTAAAAATCTAGGTACTCATCATTTTTAGCCCATCTTCTACTATTTTAAAATGTAGACTTCTTTAGCCAGTATATAGCCCTAGAAATTATGGATTGCTCCCCAGTCCCTAATATGATCCTAGTATCTGAGTGGACCCATATTCTATTGGTCATGTATGATTATTATGAGTTTTTTGAGTCATTTTTAACCCCATCCCTAATAGACATAAGCTTCAAATAGATCACTTTCCAAATTACTACCTGCCAAATGAGTTGGATAAGTAATCAAAAGCCACCTTGTGATTGGTTCTTCAGTGTTAATTTTTCTTTGGTTTGAGTGTATAGGTTCAAAGGGGAACCATTTAGGCTCCCCACATATTTAACAGATAGAATTCTAGCTTTAGAGTTGGCCCAATATATAGGTGTTATTTATTTAGAGAATGGGTCTAGCATGATGAAAAAGGCTATTTGTGGGCCCCCATTCACAAAAGGAGGGATATAAATTAAGAAAAGGAAAGTAAAACATCTACTCACTCTAAATCAAACAGATCTAGGGTTGGATGTGATACATGACCAATGGAGCTATGACACTGATGGATGTATGGTAGGCTTAAAGGTGACCTTATATTTTCACCCTTGAGTCAGATCCTTTATAGGATGCTCATAGGTCCCTAGATAGGGACGAGTCATTTGTTTGCAATTATTTAGATAGGGTTCTAGGATAATAGAGACTCTCATGGTTTTCTTTCTATTTACTCAAGTAGAATTTTGATTCACCATTGAAAACATCTAAAGGTGATGTAGAGTAGGGAGGAAAATTCCAAACCAACAAAATTCCAACTATTTTCAACAATCCTTCATTCACCAAAACCCTAACTAGGGTGATTTTTCATATAACCTCACCATTTCCCTTGTAGGTATGCAATAGTGAACTCTTGACCATATCTACCAAAATATTCATAAAACCCACTTCTCAATTGGCATTACGGATACTCATTTTCCTCAACTTCAACATATCTCAAAATCCCATATACTTGTTTTGGGACACCACCTCTAAAATTTGATGGTACAATGTTTAGGGGCTTAATTAGCCCACTTTTATAAAGTCCAACATAAAATCCTTCCCAACCCAAAAATTGTGTTGACAGACCTCAACTAGGCTACAAATACCCTAATTCAATAACTTTCATTAATAGAAACAACCAAAAACTCCCCAAAGAACAAAACCTTCATTCAACCTAGTTTTAATAGGGTTTATTGAATCTCATCACTATCAACCTCATACCACTTTGCAACCAGCTCTGAAACTTTACTATGGGCTAGCACATGCTAAAAAAATCAACTTCCAATGTTTTTCAATATTCTTTCATCAAACTCCATCATCTACCCTCCATTCTTGGCTTAAATCATACATAAACCCAACTAGGGAATCATTCTAAAACTCTCCAAATACCTCCTCTACTCTCAAAACCACACTAAACAACATCCTATACCTATCTATGCCATTCCACCAAGTATTTACAAGATTCACCGATGGAGTGGATTACTTTCTCATTTTAAGCCTATCAAACCCTTAACTCTGTATTTTTGGCAAATTTCAGAAAATTGCTTATAAATCACACAAATCTTAATGGAAAACACTAAAACAAATTGAAAATAAAAAATGATTCAACTATCCATCTATTCCAATCACTAAACTAAACAATCACAGGCCGTACAAGGCTGTTTAGATGATTGTAGCGACAAATTTCTATTGAAAATGTAGGGAAACCAAAATCCTTTATTGCATACAATCTCCAAAATTATATCAACAACATCTACTTCAAGTTCCCAAGAATATTTAAACTTATTACATCAGGAACCAACTTACCAATTGAATCAAACCAACTTTTAAACATACATGACCATTTGTATTCTCTATATTTACATTTTTGCAACTTTTGAATATTGACAACTTTTGCATAAATTACAACATTAACAACATTATTTCAAAATGACTCAACTAACATGAATACATTTGGTCTATTATGACCTTATTTAAATGATAAAACTCAAAACACATATAAAACCTATCTCAAGACCTCATTTGATCAAATTTTCAAAATGAGCTTGGTGCCCCTGCACCATACACTTGGCCTGAAAAATTTTCCAAGTCCCTTGGAAATTGAAATACCACTTGTTTATACCATCTCTTTGGTCTTCCAAGAGCCCTCTCATTAGGTACTCCTTTCCACTGAGTCAAAAATTGAAAACTTACATTGTGCTTTGGATTTTTAGTCTTCTTGCCACTTAGAATATGCTCCATCTTCCCCAACTAACCTGCCAAATGTTCTCTTACCTTTTCACCACCTGAAATTGATGTAGAATTTTCCTTTGCACCTTTTCCAACTTTGTCTTGGACTAGTTTCTCCCTTACCTTTGTTGCATGCCTAAACTCAGCTGCTTGCTCTTTCCAAACACCTTGACTCACATTACCTCCTACCTTCATATTTTCATTCAAACCCTTTTCCCTTAGGATCTCTATATTAGCATACTTACACACCTTTGTAGTAACAACATCTGACTGCCTATGTCCTCCTTTTGAAACCACAGAACAAAGTATTGTTCCCACCATAATCTTATCATACCAATCTTTCCTTTTCACAAGCAATTCATCCTTGACCTTCTCTATATTAGACTATGACATCAAACCATCATGTGTCCTTCCTTACAACTTTGCATCATCCTTCAAATTCACTACCCTAGTATCTTCAAGCCTTGAAATGGCTGCCATATCTTCCTTTTTGTTTTCCTCAAACCTTACAAACTCCTTTTTTCCAAACATAATCACCCTAGCTTCCTTGATTTGTTCCTTCACATCTTCCTGCAATGGAGTCAGTGCAAAAGCATTCCCATCCTTCTCAATTTGATATGTATTATTTCTCCCATCATAAATGGCATGGCTATCAAACTTCCATGGTCTCCCAAGTAATAAATGACAAAAACTCATGGGTAAAACATCACAAAGAACCTTGTCTTTATATCCACCAATACTAAATTCAACTAAAGATTGATCACTAACCAAAATTAACTGATCATCATTTAGCCAAGACACTTTATATGGTGTTTCATGAGGAATTTTCTCCAAATTCAGCTTATTTACCATTTCACTAGACACCTTATTATCAGTACTCCCTGAATCTACTACAAATTTGCATCCCTTACCTTTACATTTGCATGTGGTCTTGAAAAATGTCCTCCTTTGTGTCATCTCCTTCTCCTTGGTTGATTTAAGGAGTTATCTCCTCACCATCAAAGTTTCCCCAACTTATAGAGTAGCAAGTTGATTAGGAGATTTTACACTTTCACAATTATCCTCTTACACCAACTAGTTCTTTTTTTCACCTCCATGGGAACTAGATGCTTTTCCTTCATTACACTGCCATGCTTGATGTCCAAAATTGTTACATTTATAGCATCTACCTATGAATGTATTGGAACCTCTTCCTTGTCCACCAAATCTACCCCTAAAGCTTGATCTTCCACCTCTAAATCCACCTCTATGATCAACAACTTGTTCTTGCACCTTGCTTGAGTTTTCTTTACTTTCTTGTGACTACCTTGGAGTGAAAAATGGGCCTCTTCCTCTTGAACTACTGCCTCTACCTCTCTTTTTTTTTTCTTTCCTTCTTTTGAGTTTCTCTTCAGCCATTACTGCCATTTGGTAGAACTCTTTAATCGTCCTTGGAGTGTGCAAACTCAACTCCTCTTGAATGTTGAACCTTAGCCCACTGATATATTTAGCCACCTTTTCTACACCATCATCCATGTGACCTACTCTTATGATCAACTTATAAAACTCATTATTATAAGTTTTGACATCCATTTCCTTTTGTTTCAAATCTTGAAGCTTCTTAGACATTTGAATTGCATAATCACTTGGTAAGAACTTACCTTTCAATTTGGCCACCATTCTATCCCAAGAAACAATTTTTTCCTTACCTTTCTTTCTCCTTTCAACTTGTTCATAATCCCACCATACTAGTGCATGCCCCTTCAATTTGGTTTTTGCTATCTTCACCTTTTGTTCATCAAGTACATCCTCACATTCAAAGTAATTATCCAATGTTGCAATCCAATCTAGCAATTCTTCATCATTAACGTTACCTCCATACATAGGAAAATAAATCTTTACCTTATGTTTATTTCCCTTGACTTCCTTTAGTAGCTTGGCCATCTTTTGTTCTTCAAGATCCAACTCTTCTTCCTCTTCTTCCTCAGAATCACTTTGATCACCCACAACCATACCTCTTTTCTAACCTATTTCAACACTTTCCAGCCTTTCTACCAATCTTTTTTGTAGTTCCTTCAACTTCCTAATCTCTCTCTCAATCTTCTCTTCCATTTCTTACATCTTATCCATATTGTTACCCTTAGGAGGCATCTTTTCTACTTTTCCTCACACCTTCTTTCCTTTCAAAATATTAGACCTATGATCTAATACCAATTGATGCAAAGTAGGGAGGAAAACTCCAAACCAACACAATTATAACTATTTTCAATAGTCCTTCATTCACCAAAACCCTAAATAGGGTGATTCTTCATATAACTTCACCATTTCCCTTATAGTTCTACAACAATGAACTCATGACCATATCTACCAAAATACTCATCAAACCCACTTCTCAATTGGCATTATAGATACCCATTTTCCTCAACTTCAACATATCACAAAATCCCATATGCTTGTTTTGGGACACCACCTCTAAAATTTGACTGGTACACTATTCAGGGGCTCAATTAGCCCACTTTTGCAAAGAAAATCCAACATAAACTCCTTCCCAACCCAAAATTCTTGTTGGTAGACCTCAACTAGCTACAAATACCCTTATTCAATAACTTATATCAATAGAAACAACCAAAAACTCCCCAAAGCACAAAACCCTCATTAAACCTAGTTTCAATAGGGTTTATTGAATCTCATCACTATCAACCTCATACCACCTTGCAACTACCTCAGAAAATTTACTATAGGCCTGAACATGCTAAAAAAATCAACTTCCAACCTTTATCAATGTTCTTTCATCAAACTCCAACATCTACCCTCCATTCTTGCTTAAATCATACATAAACCCAACTAGGGCATCATTCTAAAACTCTCCAAATGCCTCCTCTACTATCAAAACCACACTAAACAACATGCTATACCTATCTATTCCATTCCACCAAGTATTTACAAGATTCATCGATGGAATGGCTTAGTTTCTCATTTTAAGCCTATCAAACCCTTAACTCTATATTTTTGGAAAATTTTAGGAAATTTCTTATAAATCACACAAATTTTAATGGAAACCAATAAAAAAAATTGAAAATAAACAATGATTCAACCTTCCATCAATTCCAATCACTAAAATAAACAATAATAGGTTGTACAAGGTTGTTTTGATGAGTGTAGCAGTAGGTTTATATTGAAAATACAGGGAAACCAATATCCTTTATTGCATCAAATCTCTAAATTTACATCAACAACCTCTACTTCGAGTTTTCAAGCATATTTAAACTTGTTACATCAAGAACCAACTGCCCAACCAACTCAAACCAACTTTTAAACTTACATGACCATTGGTATTCTCTATATTTGTATTTTTGCAACTTTTGAATATTGACAACTTTTGCATAAATTGCAACATTAACAACATTGTTTCAAAATGACTCAACTAACATGAATAATGGTCTATTATGACCATATTTAAATGAAAACACTCAAAAAACATCTATATCCTATCTCAAGACCTCATTTTATCAAATTTACAAAATGAGCTTGGTGCCCTTGCACCAAAAGGGCTTCATCTCAACCTAGATGGTGAGGGATGGGAAAATGAGATCATGAATTTCTAGATCTATTTCCAAGAGAATGATATTTTAAATGTAGAATATGACATAGTCTTGATAAATGAATAGTTTGAAAAGAACTAGGACAAGGTGCATATAGAGTCATCTTCTCCTACTAATAGAATTTGTACACATAAAGAGGCTTCAACAAAAAAGAAACTAGAGGAGAAATCATTAGGACCCCCACCAACACAACTAGAACCAGTTTACAATATGACAAGAAAATGGAGCCAACACTTTTTGAAATTTATTAGGGATACTTCAATCCCTAAAAAAATTAGATGCTTGAGGGTTCAGTGGAAGAAGGTTCATCAGGAACTCTATCATAGCCTAGGAAGAGAAAAAGGAAAAGGTATGTTGACCTTAGCTAGCAATCTGAAGAGGAGGAGGAAGAAATAGCGACCACAACAAAAGATCAAGTTTTTTCAACCATGCAGGTATGCTTCACTCCTCCCTTACTCTCTTCTCTATCATTAGTCAACCCCTCTATGACTGTCATTTCAATTGCCTCCCAATATTTTGCTACTACTGTAACTTCCACCATTTCATAGCCTTTGGTTTCCATCTTCATTTTCATGCCTACATATACATCAATTCCCACACTCTTGTTATCAACCATGTAGGTCACTCTTTTGTCACCTCCATTTTCCACTTTATTTTTAAAGCATCCATCCCCTTTCCCATCTATTTTGAGTATTTCATCATCCACCCCAAAGGGAGCGCAAGTAGTCGCTTCTCAAGTTTCATTCCCATTCAGAATCCCTCATGGAACCCCCTTTGTGGGGTAGTATATACAATCTCCTTCTAGCTACCATCAGTAGAATGATGCCTCTCAAAAGGCTCAAGAGGAAAGAATTCTGAAAAAGAAGGAAGAAAGAGAGTTTAAACCCTGCCACCTTGAGAATGGAAACTATTTTTTATCTTTTCCATCAAACATTGATGGTGACTCATATGACACTCAATGTCTTTAAGACTGAGGGACAAATACAACTAGAATATTAATCAATCCACATCATCAACCTAAACCTTAGCCCAGATCTCCCCCAAGACAAGGTCAAACTAATGGGGGAAACAAAAAAGGTGGCCTCCACTGACTTCCTCAAAGTTAGTAGGTAGATACAGAAAAAGGACCAAGAGCTCACCTGATGAATGCTATAGTAGATAGATCGACCTCTATTGTCAAGGCTAAAGATGATGAAATTTCAAATTTGCATTAGAATTTACAAGTAGGAGCCACCAAGGAGGCCCTCCAAACCAAGCAAGTTGAAAAGGCCAGAATCCAAAAGGAATTGGACGAAGCTTGGTCCCAAATTCAAAGAACAAAGAAAGAGAAGGAGCAAGCTAAATCCAAGTTCAAAAAAGAGGTGGATGAAGCTTGGGATTTGAATGATAGTGTGATGAAGAAGTTAAGGCACATGACCAAAAGAATATTGTAGAAAAAGCAATGAAAGTAGTTGAGTCTAAGCTACAATAGAAGGAGTGGGAGCTGGCACTAATGCAAAAAGAGCTCTTTGATTCTATGGACATGCAAAGGAAGCCCTAACAAGAATTTCATGATAGAGACCAACATCTCCAATAGTTGAAAGATGAGTTATCTTGTAACTTGTAGCAAACTAATATTCTTCCCATGATTCAACAACTTTATGCATCACATTGGGAAATAATCAAAGATATAGTTGCCTCCTTAAATCCTATGTTCAAATTCATTGTGTATTCCCATAGGGCAAGTGAAAAGGTGAGCACCATTGTGGATCAAATGCTCTCATGATCAATCAGTCCAAAGGTCACAAGCTCATAATTTCTTCTTAAAAATTATGTGATATGACTGAAGATGCCTTGAATTCTAAAAGAGTAGATGATAGGAGGTTAAAATTCAAAAAAGCTAATGATTTCATTAGTTGTAACAAGGTGGCCCTCATATGTAAAGCATGTGTAAATGCTTTAGATCAAATAATTATAAGTATGAAGAGGCATATTGATCAACATTTTTAATAATGTCTTCCTTCCCCTTTCCTCATAGATGAAACCATCATATCAAAAGATCAAATGAAGTTGATACTGGAAGGGAAGGAGTAGGAACAAGCCACATTTCAAGGCCTTAGTCAATCCTTGAGTGTTGTTGAGGTGGAAGGGATTTTGTAGCTACTCACACAGTCGAAGTATCACATGGATATTGTTACACAAAACTTAAATAATTTCACTTTTAAAGACATGATTACTTTGGATAAGGTATCCAAAGCACTTAAGAAGGTGCAACCATCTAAAGTAGAATGTTCATATATGTAATATACTCTTCAAAATTTGTAGGGAAAGGAGCTTCCCTTTATTATTTTTGTGAAATTTGTGTGCAAACCAGAGTTCTAGGTTCTCACATCCATAGGTAGGGGTCACCAAGAGTCACCAAGGGTTGTAGACATTGTCTACCATAGCCTTATTTTTTTGGATTTTTTTGTTCCAAGGAATTGTTAGAAACAATGTCTCTTTTTGAGCTTTCAAAGATTTTGTGGCCTTCAAGAGTTAATCAGGAGTCAAACTTCATTTTCCATCTTTCTAGGCCATTTATTGGAAATTTTCTTTCATCCATGAGCCCTTTTGCACTTGAGTTCGATGTTTGTGTGAAGGGGAGCCATGTATCAAAGCCACATAACTCTTATCATGCCCAAAGGATTAAGCTTATAGTGCAATATGTTGAGGTGCCATGTGGTAGCTTTGTGTGCCACAAAAAAAAGGACTTTTGAAAGGCCCACCATGAGGTAATGGAAGAGGCTGATGTGTGGAAAGCCCATTTTATTCAAAGGAAAAAAGGATTGTATTAAAAAATCCAAGACAAAGAGGAATATAGTCTTTAGACATCAAAACCAAAAGCAATTCCTTTGGGAGATACAATCAACATACCAATGGATATCAATAATGAGTAGAAAATAATTCAAGTAGGGAAATGTCTTGATGAAGATGAACAAGAAGATCATGCAAACTCACTTCGTCACCTTCACGAACTCTTTGCTTGCACTTACTCAAACATGCTAGGAATATATGCTAAGATTGTAAAACATAACATAGTCCTTGCAGAAGATGCTAAACCAGTGCGATAGAAAATATGAAAAATGAATCCTAAAATAGCCCTACTGGTCAATGTTGAAATTGTGAAACTTCTTGATGCTAGATTCATCCGACCTATTGATTATTCTTTGTGGATATTGAATATTATTGCAGTTGCGAAACCTAAAAATAATATTAGGATGCGTATGGATTTTAGAGACTTGAATAAATAATCATATTAATACCTATGACCTATGACTTCCTAATGAAATGAATAGAAGCTATCTACATTTCAGTCTATTTGATGAGTTTTTTTTGCTTTAGTGGAACTGTAGCTTCAGCATGGGTATGTGCAGGATCATGGGGGTCCAAACTAGGCCTCTAAGTGGTGATGAAAGTTCAGAAAATCAAAGTTAGGTAGCTTGACATAAAAATTTGAATTGGTTATTAACATAATTTGAAAAATATGTAAGAACAAAATTTGTAGCAAATTGAATGTAGTTTCTAGGCTACTAGTCCTCTATTGGAAAATAATAATTTTTTTTGAGAAAATTTTAAATTTCAATGCAATGGTACTAAATTTTCACAAAAAAGATAAGCAGGTGTATGTCTGACCACCCTAAGTACAAGAAAAAAAATAGTTTTTTCTGCATTTTTCAATATAAGTAGAGGACACATGTCCGAATGTGCTGGATGTTTTTTTCGTAATTTTTTCCATGTAAATAATTAGTTATGATTTTTTTTTATTTTATTTTTTTTAGACTACAGGAATCGGGTAGCACGACCCCATATAAACTGCAGTGTACCTGGTAAAATTTTTAACGTAACCGATGGCGCTGGCGCGACATGCCCTCCAGTACCATGGGGGTGGGGGAGACTAGACCTCGTGACCAACCTCCTGCAACAGGAAAGATTTAGCCAACCGAGCTAGGGCCCCAACCCCAATTAGTTATGATTTTTTTATTAGAACTTTTCAGAATTATTAAAACGTCTTTGTCTAACCACCATAACTTGGTCAAAAATTTATGAAATTCATTTTTTTTTATCCTATAGTATATGCAAACCATAGAATGTGGTGCATCTTCTAGATTCAAAAAATGTTAAGTAGTTTTAAAGTTATAGAAGTTTTTCAATCATCCTATAAATCAATAGTTTAGAAGTAATATAGGTAGAAAATCAATAATAATTATTTATTAAATTCAAAATAAGACAAAATTTATATTGGTGGAAAGCGAGCAATTTTTTCTATAAACTCTTTTATTTGATGAAATTCGGATTAAAAAAAAAAGTCGTTAGCCACAAGGGCGAACTTCAGAAAACTAAACAAATTTTTCAAAACACATTTTTCAAGTTGACTTTCTAAGTCAAGCAATCTTAAACCAAATCCCGAGCCAATATCCATTTTGGTTTGGTAATACCAAACTAAAATAGATATTCGTTTATAATGGATATTTGTTTTGAAATGAATATTCATTTTGTTTTCAAAATGGATATCCGTTTTGGAAAGCGGAACCCATTTTTTTGAAAAACAAAATGGATATCCGTTTTGAAGACCTAAAAACCATCTTTAGTAAAATGGGCATAAATTTTGTGTTTCTTATCAAAATTTTGATTTTTTATAGTCATTGGAAAGGTGATTGAGAGCTCTACGCAATGTATTAGGTGGTATTTCTATATTGTACACAAAAAAAAATTATTAAAATCATTTGAACTTCATATTTCATTTTTGAAACATCAAATGCTCACTACATTCACATGAAAAGTCTTTTTTTCATGATATTTTTATAACACTCATCTCAAAATACTTGGAACATTAGAAAAAGTAATGAATAATGAAATATTTATATTTTTTGTAGTAAGGAGATGAAAAAATCTTCATAAATCATCATATATCTCTATCCCTTTCTCTACCTCTCTATATATCACTATGTCTCCTCTTAAGCTCTAGACCTATCCCTCCCTAATTTCTTCTCTCTTTGTACCTCTTTATACCTATCTTTATCACTCTCTCTCCTTGAGCTCTAGACCTATCTTTCTACCTCTCTCCATCCCCTCTCTCTCTCACACACACACACACACACAAGTCCCTCCCACTCCCTCTCCCTCCCTCTCTCCCTCCATCTCCCTCTCACTCTCCATCTCCCCTCTCCATCTCTCTTTATCTCTCCATCCCTTTGATGTATATCTTCCTCTTAAGTCTCTCTCCCTCTTAGGACTCTCTCAAGTCTCTCAAGTCTCTCTAACTCCCTCTCTCCCTCTTAGGTCTCTCCCACTCCCTCTCTCTCTTTGTTATCTCCCACTCCCTCTCTCTCAATATCTCACAATCACACTCTCTCCCTATCAAGCCTCTCTCTCTCTCTGAAGTTTCTATCTCTCTCTTAGGTCTCTCCCACTCCCTCTTAGCTCTCTCTCTCTCTCCATTCCTCCCTTTTTTAGGTCTCCCACTGCCCCTCTCTCTCTCTCACTCACTTTCCACCTCCCTCTTAGGTCTCTCTCTCCTACTCCCTCTCTCTCTCAGGTGTCTCCTTCCCACCCTAACTAGATAAATCTCTCTCTCCCCCTCTCTCCCTTTCAAGTCTCTTTCTCTCTCTTTCCCTCCCTCTCTCCCTATCAAGTCTCTCTCCCTCTCCCCCCTATATCTCTCCCTCTCTCCCTCTCAAGTCTCTCTCTCTCCCTCCCTCTCTCTCCCTCATAAGTAACTTGAGATGGGGGAAGAGAGAGAGGGAAAGTGACTTAAGATGGAGAGAGGGAAGGAGAGATGTGAGAGAGAGAGAGAGTGAGAGAGAGAGAGACCTAAGAGGCATATGAAGAGATAGAGAAGATAGAGTGAGAGAGAGAGAGACTTGAGAGAGAGTGGGAGAGAGATGGAGAGTGTAAGTAAGAGAGAGAGAGAGGCATGAGAGAAGAGAGAGAGGGAGAGGGAGAGAGAGAGAAGGAGGGAGTAAGAGAGACCTGAGAAAGACCTAAGAGGGAGAGAGGGAGTGGAAGATACCTAAGAGAGAGAGAGGGAGATGGAGATTGAGAGGGATATGAGAGGGAGAGGGAGTGGGAGGACTTGAGAGTGAGAGAGGGAGTGAGAGAGAGAGATAGAGAGAGAGACTTGAGAGGGAGAGAGGAGAGAGTGGGAGAGAGAGACCTAAGATGGAGATGGAGAGTGTGTGTGTGTGTGTGAGAGAGAGAGAGAGAGAGGGAGGGAGAGGGAGAGTGAGAGGGAGATGGAGAGGGAGCAATAGGGACCAGAGAGAGACTTGAGAGGTAGATGGAGAGTGAGCGAGATAGGGAGAGAGAGAGAGACCTGAGAGGGAGAGGGAGATGGAGAGAGGAGAGAGAGAGAGGGAGAGAGACTTTGAAGGGATGGAGAGAGGAGAGAGAGAGAGAGAGACCTAAGATGGAGAGAGACTTCAAAGGGATTGAGAGAGAGAGGGAGAGAGGGAGAGGGAGTGTGAGAGGGAGAAGGAGAGTGAGCGGTAGGGACCAAAGAGAGAGAGGCATGAGAGGCAGATGGAGAGTGAGAGAGATGGGGAGAGAAAGAGAGAGACCTAAGAGGGAGATGGAGAGTGAGAGAGATAGGGGGGGGGAGAGAGAGAGAGAGAGAGAGAGAGAGAGAGAGAGAGAGAGAGAGAGAGAGAGAGAGAGAGAGAGAGACCTAGGAGGGAGACAGGGAGTGGGAGAGACTTGAGAGAGACACATAAGAGGGAGAGAGACTTGAGAGAGACACATAAGAGGGAGAGAGACTTAAGAGGAAAGGATACTTCAAAGGGATGGAGAGAGAGAGGGAGAGGGAGATGGAGAGGAAGAAAGAGAGAGAGGGAGATGGAGTGGGAGGGACCTGAGAGAGAGATAAGGAAGGAAGGATGGAGAGAGAGGTAGAGAGATATGTATAGAGCTCAAGGAGAGAGAGTGAGAAAGATAGGTATAAATAGGGATAACGAGAGAAGAAAGGAGGGAGGAATACGTCTAGAGCTTAAGGGGAGACATAGTGATATATAGAGAGGTAGAGAAAGGGACATAGAGATATTATGATTTATGAATATTTTTTTATCTCCTTGCTACAAAAAATATAAATATTTCATTATTCATTACTTTTTCTAATGTTTCAAGTATTTTGAGATGAGTGTTACAAAAAAATCATTAAAAGAAGACTTTGCAAGTGAAAGTAGTAAGAATTTGATGTTTCAAAAGTGAAATATGAAGTTCAAATGATTATAATTGTTTTTTTGTGTACAATATAGAAACACCACCTAGTCCATTGCGTAGAGCTCTCAATTATCTTTCCAATGCCTATATAAAGTCAAAATTTTAAATTTTGATAAGAAACACAAAAGTTATGCCCATTTTACTAAAGAGGGTCTTTTAGGTTTTCAAAATGGATATCCGTTTTTATTTTCAAAATGGATAGCCATTTCAAATAGATATCCATTTTTATTTTCAAAACAAATATCCATTTCAAATGGATATCTATCTTGTTTTTCAAAAAAATGGGTTCCCACTTTCCAAAATGGATATTGTACCCAAGCTTGCAAAAAGTCAAAGGCATGAATTCCACATTTTGGACGTGTTAAAAATGTATTTTTTTCACATTGCCACTCTTTGGACCCCCATGAACCTACACATACCTGCATATGAGAGATGCATTATTAGTAGTTGAAATTGGTAGTGAGCCACCCCCTCTTCTATTCATTCTTGTTTCTTCTAGATAGTGAGTCCTTTGGTAGCGAACCATCAACAACGAGTATTTATTTGTATTTTTTGGGTAGTGATCCCTTAGCAATGAGTCTTATTATATTTGGTGTTGCAATTCATATATTAGCAAGCTAATCCTCGTGTTTTTTCCCTTCTTGGGTTTTCCATGTAAATCTAGTGTTCTTATGTATTTGGATGTGTTTTCATTACTATTAAATTACATTTTTACATTCCATTAATGCATGTTAAGGGATTATTAGTGGATAAGGGTTTAAGGAAAATGTAAATATAAATGTTAATGAGGGATTTTTATGTTTTAAAGTATACAACTAATTCAACCCCCTCTCAATTGTCATGTGCATCTAAAAATTGGTATTAGAGTTGTGGTTCCCAAGAAGAAGCTTAACCTCTTGAGGTAGATCCAAATGGTGCACGAGAAAGATGTCAAAGCTACCTTGTTAGATGGAATTTTTTTTACCTATTAGAAAGCTAGGATGGAGTTTTTCTTAATCTCCTTTGGATTTGGTGTTTGGTAGTCTATGATGAGAAATAAATAGTTTCAAGTTGGGAAATTCAATATCTATCCAAATATGACTTCAAAGGATGAGATTCAAAGCTTGGACTACAACAACATGAAAATATGAAACTTATATGCAAATTTGAAAATTAAGTTGCGTTAATATGGAAATGCCATGATTAGATCCATCTTCTTTATGATGCCCAAAATCAGTCAACATAACATGCTTATAAACACTACCTTATGTGAAATTATAACAATAATAATGAATAATATCACCAGCCTAAGATATAAGCAAAGAGGTACAAATCAAAAACACAAGGTCATCACATAACACAAGATTTACATGGAGAAACCCTCTGGGAAAAATTCCACCAAGAAGAGAGGCCAAGTATGCATTATCAACAAATAAATGAGATTACAATACAACCAATTCTATTCTCCTCTTTACCTCCAACATGGAAGAACCTATGTACCTATGAACAACCTCCTTATGCATCAACCTATCCTTGTTCCTACAAAGTAACACTACATTCAACTATTTCTATTTAATTCTACATCCAAGAGGCTAAATTAATAGACTTGTGAAGGAATCTAAGGCACCAAACATGGAGCCCAAAGATGACCCTTCATTCCAAATTTCCCCAACCTTTGGATTACCTCCATGGAATATGAAAGGACACTTATTTTGGATCAAATACTTTCCCTCCAACTTGGGCATGCAAACTTGAGAAGATAAAACTTACATTGAATGTAATAAATGATGGAAAACCAAGTGGCACCTATTGCCTCTTTCCAAGAACCCACTTGGAGAATACTAATAATCACTTATTTATCATTTCCTTTATCTTTTTATTATCCCATTATATCCATCCACATGTGGGGAAAACAATATTAAATATTTATGTCCACAACCCAGGTTTACCAATGCTAGTGGACCCATCATCCCTTATGAGTATATTAGAAATAATGGTAAGAATTAATATTACAAAATATTTTCCCAATACACCCTAAGTGCATAGAGACACTTTCCAAGGATGTTGTAACCATGATATATGACATATAATTTCCAATGTGAATGGAACCTAATCCTAACACTCTCCCACTTCACATCAACATTATAAATACACCCATATGAAACATTATAAATGCGCCCATATGAATCACAAAAAGTGGAAAAATAACCCTTAGCAAAACATGTACCATTTGAATCTTCACCATGTGCTCATGCTCCAACAAGATACCTATAAAAGCAACCATGATAGCCCACCATAAAGTAAGAAAATTCTTCACATCCTCCAAAATGCCACCCATGGAAGAAAAAGGAACATTCCAAGGTGAAACATATCAATTATCACTTAAACTTGCACCAATATTTACATGAACAAAACCATAAAATTCAAATAACAACAAAGGCTTTGAGTAGCTACCTTACTCATACCACTTAGAATAGAAACCATGTAGCAAATTGCAATTCATCAAAGATAACCATACCTCAAACCAAGTTATACCAAATATAGATAAAACATCATGCCATCAACATACCAACCCAAAATCTACAATCAAGTCTTTGTATATCCATCCTCTTATCTAAATGCAACATACCAATGAATAAATGACCATAGATAAGGCCAAGTAAAAATTCTACATAAACACTAAAATAATCTCCTATATATAGATATTCCACATTTGATTCATCCCACTATAATCAAATGGGTGATGATTCCACACAACTACATAACTCATCGATCCCAATCCAATGAAACATGAAAACTAATCATCACATTAGTAACCAAAATACTGAGATATCATAGAGGATAACTAGACATATATCTAGAAACTCCCACTGCATGAGTAATATCAAATATGAAAATATATCAAGGAATATTATGTATATCTAAATTACTTCACATAAAGGATGTGGCTAACACCTCTATTACATAGTGTGAAGGAAACATACAATGATATATACAAATCCTAATAACAAATATCTTTCAATACCTCTCTCACCATTATTCTCCATAGCTCTCCCAAGTTCTTCACACTCAACCATGTGAAACCAAACATCCAAGAAGAAAAACTTGGCCAAAAAGAGAACCTATGCAAATCAAACCATATCCTCATTCCACACTAACATGTACCAAGCTATGCAATGTACAATCTCCTTCACCATTCCCAAACTGAAAGCATATCGACATCTACCATTCAAATAAAATGAAAACATAGCAACAATAGATGTAAACCTCTTATACCGAAGGTAGATCAAACCAACCAATCATTCCCAAAACAAATAGAATATTCCCAAAGCCACAAACCATTTCTTGTACCTCTCCAAAGAAGTCCTTAGAACTAGAATGATAGCTCAAGACAAAAACAAGGAGAATAATAAAAATCCATAAACCATGCATCTTCCTCTTAATAAGTCTTCAAAAATTTTATATTCAAGAATCACTCATATGATAAGACAAGATACAAAATAAAGAATGCAACTGATAATTAGGTGGGAAATACCTCTCAGATTATTCACCTTCCAAGTAGACCAAGATTTGGATACAAGATTATCTTGTGCACACAACACCAAGGCATGACAATCTTCTCTTCAGGAACATAATGGATTCATATCCATAACCAAGTGTAGGCTTCTCAATCTTTATACTAAAATCCTCATCAATGAATAATCATATCAAACTATGATCCCATAAATAAGAGATATCTTAGCCTCACCCAAGTCTCTCTAGTGTCCATGAGCACCCACCAATCAATACATGCCAACTTCAAAAGCAATCCTACAGAATCATGAAGCTCCAAACAAAATGATTAATACTCAAAACCAAAGAGAACCAAACAAGGTCATTGTTAAAGTTCTAAAATATATAATAAAGAACATATCATGACATCATGATCTAACATCCCCTCCTAGGAGATTACATAACCATCCATCATCAAACTGATGTATCAACATCACTGCCAAAGCTCCCACTGAACTATGTATCCAAGATCTTCGAGCATCATGATAACCATATCCTAACTAAAGATCATCCATGGCCCCAATACAATCAAATAACTCAACACCATGATCTCCAAAAAGGTAAAGTACAACCATAATCTCCAAACCAAGAAGATAATAGTGCTACACATCCTTTGTCAATACAACAAAATATGGCATAACTCACTACAATCTGAAGGCAGAATCCAAGAGCTCCTTATGACACCAACAACCATTGTGGAAGAGAGGGGGACCAACCACGTCAAGGCTCTAGGTCACAAAGATCCAAGAGTTAAGGGATTCCCTAACTTACCTCAGTCCAAAGGATGTCTTAAGATGGGGATCGAGAATGAATAGAACTATGAAGTACTTTTGTCACTCTACAGACTCAAAAATCTACTTGGGGCTAGACGAGATGGTGTCTGGAGTTTGAACTATACCTCAGACAACTCTCTATCTGAGGAAAATAACACAACGTTCTAGTGTCTCTCTTGTGTATTGGCATCCGTATGACCAAAAAATATAAAGTACAATAGAAAACTACTAGAAGCCTTCTGACAACCTAGCTAATTGAATTTAATGAAAAGAACGTAATGATAAAGTATGAAAAGTAAATGCAAAAATGATAAAATAAGTAGATGAAAACCAGAGTGATGAATATCAATTCATTGAAATGCTAGTTCGTGAGGTAGCTCCACACACATGTTCACCTACACACAAGAAAGAAGGGGAAAATGTTTGGGACTGTATAGGGGTTTTCCTCAGTCAAAACCCCGCTTTGGTGTTTTCGGCTCCACAGAGAGCTAGAAAATAAATGAAGTAGAAAGTATGATAAAGAAAAGAAGGAAATGCATTGAACACTACAAAAGACACAAGCTACTCTATCAAATCAAAAAGGGATAAATGAAGCATTACCACCTGCACCCAAAGGCTCTAAAGGCCAATGAAGGGAGAATGCAAGCAATGAACTTGGAAAAGTCACCATAGCCACAACGGTGATGAAGGGAGGTCTCACAAGACTCCAAGATCACAACTTCTATAGTAGCCTCACACACACAAACATGAAGTTGATGGAGTATCAAGTTGTTGCAATGCTCAATGGAGATGTGTAGATTGCTTAAGAGAATATTGAAGATGGAGAAATTGCTTGAGAGATTGAATGAGAGTTTGTAGACATGTAAATTATATTGATTGATCTCATGCACCTGATCTTGATTTACTAACATTAGTTGATCCTAAATCACTCTATTACTAACCATCTAATCGAATAATCTTTATTAGATTAAATTCAACATATTTCATCCTTTAAATAAATAAATCAATTTTATTTGATTAAATCATTATCTTCTATTAATTAAATAAATCATTTTGTTTAATTAATCCTAATGATCATCTTTTGATTACATAAACCACTTTATTTGATTAAATCATATTTCATCTCCTTTAAATTAAATAAACTAACCTTTATTTAATTTAAGTCTAGCACCATCCCTTTTTAATTAAATAAATCAAACTCTATTTAATTAAAGCTAAGATTAATATTCCTCTCATTTTGATTTAAATAAATCCAAAAAATCTAAGTCAAAGTGTCAAATCAAACTAATGTCCATCTAAGTTAATCAAATGATGATTAATCCTAACTCTAATCCATCAAATCCACTAGATTTTGTAACTTGCACAAGTAAATCAATTTAATTGATTTATAAATTATTCTATTTCATTCAAAAAGGGCTCAAGTTGGAATATTCTTCAAATTTGAATTCTCCCTTCCAAATGTGTTATCCTCCAACTTGGCATTTATGAATCTTGCATGTCCTTTTTCTTCAGCTAAGTGGAAATAACTCCTCTTCCACATCTCCCTCCAACATGTCACTTCTTGAAATTCAAATATCCACCTAATAGCATTTATGTGCACATTCATCAAAATGTGCTCCAACTCTCTCCACTAACATGTTGAAAAATGGCATTTTGATATTGGTTGATCTTTGGGAGGAAGTGAAGACAAAGGTTTCCTATGTTGACAAATGGCATTTTGATATTGGTCTTAGTCAAAAATCTCACAGGAAACATTTGTCTATGCTTTATAAATTTAGAGAAAGATTGACCTTAAAATTTTACAAATGTGCATCAAAGAACAATCCAAATTTGTATTCATTTTACTATTTTCAAAATCCAAGATATTTTCAAAGTTTTGAGTATCTCACATAGGAAGTATAACATGTTCTTCAACACCCAGGTCTAGTAAAAAAAAGTCTCTCTAAGTCTCATAGGATCAAAATCAAAACCTTCATCCATCCTTCAAAACATAAAAATCAAAATCATATCACAAACAACTCTTGGAAATATTGAAAAAATCCTTCATACTAAACTTTGGGAAAATCCTCTTGAAATCGAAGTCAAAATCATCTTGTTTGACTAGGTGTGTGTAGATGAATCCTTCTTTACACACTTTGTTAAATTATCATCTTGTGGACAAGTTTAATCTAGGACAACATCCAACCTCTTAGATTTTATGAGTTCATTATCCAAACCAAATCCAATCAAAATCAAAATCCAAAATGAAATCAAACATCAATCCAAAAGTGCTAAAGTTTAGTATCTCCTTCAAGGTTGCCTAAGAGTTCAATCATTCACAAGTCATCCATACTTCATTTTCTCATCACCATCCCTTGATCCTTAATATCTTAGACTTTCTTTTTTGAACCTAAAGTTAGATCAATCCAAGGATTTAGAGGTTCACCTCCCACCTTCCTAAAAATTGATCCTCATTTTATGGACCAAACTAGATCTCAACACAAGAAGAACATGGAAACAAACAAAGAAAATCCACTTTGAGTGACTTGAGTCAAACCACAGCCAAAATCAATCTCATTGGGTCTAGAAATCCCAAACTCAATCTTCCTCATCTTCCACAAGATTCTCAAGAAGAAGGTGGCCAAGTGGAGGAAATCACCAACAATGTTCTAGGGATGACTCAAGATGAAATCATTGAAATGGTCGAAAATTCCAAGACTCACAAAATTTTCAATGCCATGATGAAACTTAATCCCTCACAATACGAGCTATAATTGGAAAAAGAAGGGGCTAAACTCCCTTCTGACTATGATGTGAGAAATCTTGTGGAGAAACCTCTTGGTATTATGCCACCGGTCTCCTTCACACCATCCTTTCAAAGAATCACTCAAACCATCCCACATGTCACATCATCCATTGCTCCAACTCAACCAATTGTCAACAAGGGGAGCTCATTACTTGATGCTCTTCAAACACACCCCCTTGTGAACAACCAAGAATTGGATGCAAACACCATCTTGGGTCAGTCCATTCCTCAAAATTTGAAACACCCATACATTATGCTCACCTTTCATGACCCCAATGATCCATCCTCTTTTCACGTAACATCGAAATATCCTCTCATCACACAAGTCTCTCTCCCCATGACTTCACAAGGAGAGGGTGGATTATTTGGACAAGGGGGAATCTTTGACCCCTCATCAACATCATTCCCTCAAGGGAACATACCACCCATCTTCCCACCATTTCCATCTCTACCACTAACATCCACACCACTCCTTGGTTTAGGGAAACCCCCTTTACTAATCCTCAATCAACAAAATCAAAACAATCCCCTAGTCGTAAATCAAACCAACATTTTGAATCCTATGATCATTCCATCGATATCGCAACAACAGGTGGAAAAAATCCAAACAACACAAGCAATCAACACATCATCTATGATACCTCAAAATGTGGTCTCTCAAGGACCAAGTGCATGAATCGCACCATCTACCACACAAACCTCAATCATCAATCCAATAGCACCTCTCATCACAAAAACTCACACAATTATAAATCCTCCACCACCACCACCACCACCAAGACCAAACATGGAAAACTAGTATAGCATCGCATTACAAGCAGCTCAACAAGCCTATCAAAAGACACTTCAACAATTCCAAGCTCAACAAGCACAAAACAAACAAGCTACATAACAAGCTACCCAAGCTCAAGCTTTGTTGCAATAATAGCAAGCCACCCAAGCTGCAAAAGCAACTCAAGTAGCTCAAGTTGCACAAGCCACACAAGCTACACAGGCTTCCCAAGTTGCACAAGCTGCCCAACAAGCTCAAGCTCAGGTACAGGCCCAATATCAAGCTCAACAAGTGCAAGCGCAAGCACAATACCAAGCAGCCTAGAAAAAAGCATATCAGCAAGCCCTGCAACAATACCAAGTGCAACAAAAAGCCTCCCAATTACTAGCCCAACAACAAACATTATTGGCACAACAACAACAAGACCAACAACAAGCGTTGTTGGCACAACAACAACAAGATCAACAACAAGCATTGTTAGCACAACAACAATTGCAAGTATATCAACAAGCCTTGATCACATAAAAGAGCTTGCAAAAAACTCCACCCATCACATGAACAATTCAACCACCTCAAAACATGTTCACTCCATCTCCTAATCAGAAAATTGACGTGACGACACAAATCAAATTGCTCTCGTAGCAAGTGCTAGATCTCTAATTTGGGAAAACAACAAAAACACCAAGCAATTTGTGCCCATATCCATTCGACAGGAGCCTTACAATGCTACCATTCCCAAAGGGTTTGAAATCCATAAATTCAAAAAATATCATGGGATAAGAAACCTTGAAGATCACATTAGGGAATTCCAAGTACATTACATGGAGGTTGCATATGAAAATACATATCTAATGCAGCTATTCCCTCAAAGTTTGGTTGGGAACACCATGGAATGGTTCTCTTTCCTTCCTCCTGGAATCAAAAAGTTCCAAGAGATCATGGATGCATTCATAAAGAACTGTGCATTCAACATTGGCATGGATGTTAGTTTAGAGGAACTATTTGCACTCAAACAAGCCAAGGGGGAATCATTCATGTCCTTCTTGTAACACTGGCGATCCAAGTCCAATAGGATCAAGTGGGCCATGCTAGAGGAACAAAAAATTTGTACCATCATTTCCAATCTTGAGAAAACCTTGTCCTTCCATCTAAAAATACAATGTGTCAGCAATTATGAACAACTAAACCCCAAGGTGCTCAACATCGAATGAGCCCTTATTACACAAGGGGGGACACCCACATACCAAGAATATCAAGACAATCGCCCATCCACTAGTTACAATGAGAAACCTCACACTTGGGCGAAGAACAAAAATGTCACTAATGATGGTGTGGTTGATGCCAAGGTCATAATCAGTGCTCCAAAAAAAAACAAAAACATACCAACAACCACAAAACAATAATCAAAACAATATGCAAGCCAACGCGGTATCACAACAACCACCCAATAATCAAGTCAACAACCTGACTAATCAAGGGGGACCACCCCCACGAAACAAATATGCCCCCAAGTGAAAATACACTGCCCTTAGGGAACCAATTGAATTGGTCATGAAGAAACTGGTAAATGAGAATCTCATCAAAATTCTCACTTATGAGAATTATCAAGAGCCCAAGTAAAACCACCATGGTATAATGAAAACCATCTTTGTGATTTTCATAAAATCAAAGGGCACACAACAGCCAGTTGCATGAGGCTAAAAAATATGATCCAAGACCTCATCGATGACAAGATCACAAATTTTGAACAACCTACAGGAAATCAAGACCTTAAAATATACACGAATCCAATGTCGGATCATAACAAAGGGAACAACCATGGAAATACCAAGTATTCCAATGTGAACCATGTGTACGATCATGTTGTCGCATCCCTAGATGAATGGGTCACTGTTATTAACATTAAAGGAGCCAAAGTTGATTGTGGAGTCACCACACATGGTGACAAAGTTACCATTGTAGGATCATCCCAACCACTTAGAGCATCCACCTCAAATCCAAAATCCATTACCAATGGCTACAATGTCTTGGATGAGCTAAAAAGAACCCCTGCTTAGATCTCCATCATGGAGTTACTAAAGATATCACCCGCACATAGAAAAATCCTAGAGGAAGCATTGGCTTCATCCACTATCTCTACAGATCTTGATGCTAACCAATTCCAAGCTATGGTTGGACACCTCACTACCCAACATCTCCTAATGTTCTCTGATCAAGACTTTCCCACCCAACTATCTTATAATCGTGTGGTCCATCTTGAAGTCCTGGTTCATAAAACCAAATTCAAAAGGGTCTTGGTGGATGGGGGTGCAGGTCTAAATATTTGTTCGCTCAAACTAATAAAGAATATGGGATTCTCTGAGAATGCCATTGAAAAGGGTAAAGGTATCATAATCAGAGCATATGAAGATCAAGAAAGAGTGCCTAAAGGCACTATTCAGCTCCCTATTCAAGTAGGGCCAGCCATCATGGAAACCACATGCCAGGTCCTTGACCTTGATTTTCCTTATAATATTCTCTTGGGGAACCCAAGGATCCATGAGATGCAAGATATCATATCAACCTTCCATTAGTGTGTCAAATTCCCATACCAAAATCAAGAGGTCATGGTCCATGGTGATCTCGAGCCATTTTATTACTGCAAGAATCTAGAAGCAAAGTACTATAAAATCCCCCAAGTCCCAAAGAATGATGAAGGCCCTACAACTCCATATGTGGACCCAGCTACTTTAGCCTCCAATTTTGAGACAAAGACACCTGCCATTCCTGATATCTCTTAAATCAAGGTCATTATCCAAGACAATGGGTGTGGGGATTATAAAATGACGAAAAGTGCTTTTGTAATAGGAGAGTTACCTCAATCTCCTAGGTCTCACGGACAACCCCAACTAGCTAAAACATCATCCCGAACCTTCAAAGAAGACCCGTCTAGATTCATATTTTGGGGAGATCTAAGTCAGGAAGTGGTAGATGAAAAATATATATCAAGCTCACTGTACCAAGATGAAAGGCCCATGGATGAGAGTAGCAATGGAGTACAAATGATGCTTGGTATGGTCTATAATAGAAACAAGAAACTTGGACAAAATGAAAATGGTCTTCTAGTACCTCTCATTCCAGAGAAGCATATAAGTAATCTTGGCCTTAGATGTACCCATCCAAAGGTAACCATACTTGGCAAGAGTGCCCCAATTAGAAAGGTCAAAACTCCCGCTCAGTTATCAACTTCCACCCTTCAGTTACCAGTATCCACAGGTCAAGCCATAGATAAATTTACCTTTGACATAACCGATGTATGCTATTATGAGGATCCCATAACTGACCTACCCATGCTATTTGAAGATTCCTCTCTTCTCATGATTAGTACCCTATCTTTTGAGTCAAACAGTCAAACCCATAAGCTAAACTTAGTCTATCTCCAACTCATTGATTAAGACCAATGAGGACCACCAATTTTGGATGCATTCAAAAATGATGAGGCACTCTCAGAATTCATGGGATTGTGGGATACGATACTCTATGGGGATCACAAGGCTAGGTTTGGCATTGTGCTGGACACACATGCCTATTATGGGGAAACGATTGAATCCTTCAGTCACAAAAGTGATAATTTGAGAATAATCTCTAGGTCTTTGAGTGAAAACCACACTGTGGCACTCTCTGACCTAAAAACAATAAAAATAAAGGATGCATCCAATGGTGAAAACCTCTCTGAGGCATCAAAGGATGAAGGATTCAATCTTCCTCTTAATGCTATTCATTAGGATAAGTCAATAGTCTTAGCAGAGAAGAGCAATCTGGTCAACCTGGGAACAAAAGAAATGTAACATATCACATTCTATGTAGAATCACTCTTGATAGAAGAACTAGAACTCCTAGCTGTGTTTCTGAGAGAAATAAAAGTAAACTTCACATGAACCTATGCCGACATGCCTAGGATTGATCCAGAAGTTGTGGTTCGCCACCTAGTTGTATATCCTCAAGCAAATCTAGTGAGACAAAAGATAAGGAAGATGCATCCCCAGATTGTATTATTGGTCAAAATGGAATTATAGAAGCTCCTTGATGCGAGGTTCATACGGCCAAGTGATTATCCAGAGTGGGTCTCAAATATTGTACCTATTTCAAAGCCCACTAGGGCCCATCCACATCTGCATTGACTTCAAATATTTAAACAAAGCATGTCCCGAGGATGATTTTCCTCTCCCAAACATTGATATGATTGTGGATATGACGGAAGGACATGAAATTCTATCACTAATGGATGGATTTTCAGGATACAATTAGATCATGATAGCTAAGGAGGACCAACACAAAATGGCTTTCACTTGTCCATGGGGGACATATTGTTGGAATATGATGTCATTGAGGTTGAAAAATGTAGGAGCTACCTATCAAAGGACCATGACACCAATCTTCCATGATATGATTCACAAAACTATGGAAGATTATGTGGATGACATATTGGCTAATTCAAAGAAATGTCAAGATCACATAACAACTCTAAGCTCCATCTTTGATAGGATAGAAAAGTACAAGGTCTGACTAAATCCAAAAAAGTGTCTTTAGGGTACAATCAAGCAAGCTCCTAGGGTACATTGTATCCATGAGAGGAATTGAGGTAGATCCTACCAAGGTCAAGGAAATTCTTGAAATGGAGGCACCAAAAACATTGAAACAACTAAGAGGCCTACAAGGAAGAATCCAGTCCATCCACTGATTCATAGCACAACTAGTAGACAAGGCTATCCCATATTCTCATCTACTCCATAAGGGGGAAACATACAAATGGGATGAGAAAAGTGACCAAGCATTCAATAAGATCAAGGAGTACTTACTCACACCACTAGTTCTCATGCCGCTGATTCTAGCCAAACCCTTGATCCTGTATATATCAACAATAGTAGCAACTCTTGGCACTCTCTTAGCACAACATGGTGAAAATGGGAAAGAGAGTCATTTACTACATCAATGGGACTATAGTAGGACACAAGCTAAATTACACATCCATTGAGAAGGCTTGCTTAACCATCGTATTCATAGCATAGAAATTTAGACATTACATGCTAGAACATCAGATAAAACTCATTGCAAAGATAGAACCTCTCAAATATCTATTTTCTAAAGCAACACTTACAGTGCAAATGGCTAAATGGGTTATGATCCTAATAGAGCATGCCATTAAGTATGTGGAACACAAGGCTATTAAAGGACAAGCAATTACAGATCAGTTGGTAGAGGCAGGTCGATATATTCATAAAACCCACTTGTATCAGAGTTCCTTGATGAGTCCATCTTCAACTTAAGTGTGGCAGATCATTGGAAAATGTACTTTGATGGATCCTACACACAACACAGGTCAAGTGCCAGAGTATTCTGTATCACTCCACAAGGGAATTGCATACCTAAATCATATAAGATGTCATTCCCTTGCATAAATAACATTGTAGAATATGAGGCTCTTGTCATAGGGTTGAGAATTGCAGTACAGTGGCAGATCATGGCACTCAAGGTCTATGGAGATTCACAACTTATCATCAACTAGGTAAACAATCAATATCAAACAAAGGATGACAAGTTGACTCCCTACAAGAAACTAGTGGAAAGCCTCAAAGATTTCTTCATTGATGTCACATTTGAGTAGACACCTAGAGAAAACAATAGAGCAACATATGTGATGGCTACAATTGAATTGCCATTGGATATCCCATGCAAAATCCCAAAACAAGAATTCCTCTTAGAGAATATTTTCATACTAGCATTTGAGGTACCAGAGTCTGAATTTGTGTGTGAAATCATTGGTCCCGATGATCCCTGGTATCATGATATATACACCTACTTGAGAATAGGAGTCCTCCCTGCTGATATAACCCTAAATTTTAAAAGGGATTTTTTCAAGAAGTTGTCCTGTTTTGTCATCTTAGGAGATACCCTATACTGTAGGAGCATTGAGGGAACCCTTTTACAATGCCTAAATGTTGAGGAAGCTTTTACCACTTTAACTAAGGTACATAATGACATTTGTGGTTCACATTCGAGTGATATGACCTTGGCTAAGAAACTGTTGAGGACTGGGTACTATTGGCCTATAATGGAAAGGGAAGGTCGAGACTATGTTCAAAGGTGTTTGCAGTGTCAATAGCATGGGGATCTCATTCATGCACCAGCCCAGGAGCTCCACCCAATCATTACACCTTGGCCCTTTTCACAATTGGGGATTGATCTCACCAGAAAAATTTTCCCACCTCATCCAATGAACATAAGTTCATCATCACCACCACTGAGTATTTCATGAAGTGAGTAGAAGCCATTCCCATGACATATATCATAAGAAAGAAAATATCCAAGTTCATCCTAAACTACCCAATTTTCAGCTACGGTGTCCCTCAAGCCATTATCTCAGATAACGAGACACCTTACAAAAACTAGGATGTTTGAGACCTATGCCAAAAGAACTTAATATCTAACATCACTTTTCCACTCCATACTACCCCCAAGGTAATGACCAAGCAAAAGCTACTAATAAGACCATCCTGAAAATCCTTAAGAAAATAGTCAATGACGTTGGTCGTGACTACCACCTACAATTGAATCTCGCCTTATGGGCCTACCAAACAAGCATCCACACACCAACAGGTGCCACCCCTTTCTCCTTGGTCTATGGATTAGAATCCATAATCCCCATTGAGATCGAGCTCCCATCCCTAAGAATATCATTACAAAATATCATCATAGATGAAGAATATCAGGTATCACAGTTGAACGAATTGGAACTATTGGATGAGTGGTGCATGGATGCCTTAAACCATTTGCAAGTTTACCAAAACTATCCCAAACAGAGTTACACCAAGAAGATCAGGAGCTGGACCTTTCAAGTTGGAGAGCTTGTACTGAAGGAGAATCAAAAGAATGTTCCAAATCTAGACAAGGGAAAGTTTGAACCCAATTGGTTGGGACCTTTCATCATCACCGCAAGCTACAAGTCAGGGGCATATCAGTTATCAACACTAGAAGGTGAGCCTCTATAGGAGCCCATGAACAACTCCCATCTCAAATTTTTTTATGCCTAATATTACAAGGTATAAATCCAAAAAACCAAAAATCCAAAAAACATCAAAAAAAGGATTAAAAATAGTAAACAACAAAAAAAATTATCCTCTAGTGAAAACCACTTCGATGGTGCTGTGGGAAAGTACCTTGGTGAAAACCTAGAAAATAGGCACCTTGTGTAAATAAGCACTCTCCATCCACCATGATCCATATAACTCATTCTCTAGCATCCAACCATCATGTTCCATATCGCCATCACCCATCCACATCATAGTTTGGTCCTATGTTTGCGTAATGATCCCTCCTAGAACTACGCAGGCCATTCTTAAGGTCAATTTGTCCTACCTGTATCAGAGTATGTTGAAGGCATGTTCTTATTGGATCAGATTCATGTATATTCTTGAAGTATTCCTTAAAATTAGAAAATCTAAAAACATCAAAAAATCCAAAAATATTAGAAAATCATAAAATCTAAAAACATTCAAAACATGTCAAAACCCAAAACGAGGTCAAAAATTTAGTCCAAAAAGTCAAAAACAAAGTCATCATGTCAAACTATGAGTCTCTGAGCTCTGAACGTAGGCAAGGTTGATCTTGGATCATCCCCTGAGACACTTAGGTTAGTCCCTTAGGATTCCATCATAATAAACTGGCAATCCATTTGTTCATATCTCATCAATAATCAAGTTAGTGTCGATTGAACTACATGGTCTCTATGTGTATAACATAGGCAAGGCTAATATTTGATTAGCCCCCAATGCCATTAGGATAGGTCTTTAGGTTAGTCTCTCAGTAAAAATCTCAGAAAACCCCAAAACATTGGAAAATTTGAAAATTAAAACATTTGCAAAAATCTTGAAAATACTAGAAACAGCCTCAAAATGTTTCAAAACACCCAAAAACATCCAAATATTTGAAAAAATCCATCCCTCCCATCTCTCTTTCACTCGAAATAAACATTCACTCATAATAAATCATCGTCACCCTCAACCTTTGGTGACACAATCAAAAACAAGTCTAGCAGGTTAAAAGTGAAAACTTAAGCATCAAGATTTGAAGTCTAGGTCAGTAGTTAAAGAAGTTGGTCAACTCTTGGTACTAATAGCTCATCATCTAGTTTATCCAAAATCATCTGATAACATCATGTCCTAGGATGCATCCTTCCTACAATGGACATCAACATCAGGAATCACTGTAGTTTAGTCTTGGCTAGCGGTATGAAGACCATTATCTTGTTTGTTTACTTGATCCTTTTCTTGTTGGTTTATCTTATTGCATTCATTTCGATGACCTCTCGATGATGTCCAAACAAAGGGATTTAGAGAGAAAGGAATGGGGCAATGATCATTATCTTTTTATTTGTTGTGCTTGTTGGATATTCTTGTAATATAACCTTGGTCATGCCTACTTTGTTTGGTTTGTAGGGAGGATGTTTTAGGTGTCTTTTTGACCACATAGGAAGGCTTGCCTTCCTATGTTTTGTTCCTATATGTTTAAAATATCTGAACTACATTTTGAATAAGGTTTCGTATGTCGAGTGTGAACAAGAGTACTCCTATCTGATTGTCGAGTCAAAGTTCATCACACTAGGTGCAATGCCATCCTAGTTCTTTATACCTTGATGCATCGTGCCTATGTGTGTTATCAAACATAAGGTAAGTACCCCTTTTAAAATACCAATTCCTAATAATCAATGAATCATCATCATCATCATCATTATAATCTCTAATAAAGTCTCGTAGATCATGAACTTGTTAGATCCTCTTATCTTCATCTCACTTCTTTTGTCTTCTCTTTGTGCTAACATGGTACCATGATCGTTAATCAAAAACATCACTAACTCATCCATCCTGCATCCACAAAACTGTCAGCATGCTACATATCATCCATATCATATCATATAGAAAACACTAATCATCTCACATGCATTGCATTATCATTTAAGTTGTTTAGGATAATATATATTTGCATATTAATCCATCTCATTTGAATCATCATTGTAGACACTAAATTTCACAAACTTCAAACAATGAACCACATTAGTATTGTTAGTCCATTTAAAGCAAGTAAAACTAGCATCTCTATGAAATATTGAATCATACTAAATAATGCAAACATATCACTAAAATACCAAAGAAACTAATTGAAAGCATGTGAAGTATGTTCAAACCTATCCCATAGTGGATTGGTGCTACTTTGATGTGGAAAGTAGCCCTTTCCCAATCCTTGATAAACTTGATAATGGATATGCCTTGAAGATGCTATGGACGATGAATTAGATGCAAGATGATAATCAAGATGAAGTGCAAGATGAATGTGTATCAAGTTTTGTCCCTAAATCAAATAGAAGAATCCCCTATTTATAGAATAAAAGGATAGAAGAATGAAAGATAGGAGGAATGTGGGATAAAATAAAATCCAATAGCATTGTGCCACTTGTCAGCATTCCAATGGAGGGAGGTTGTGCACATTTTGGTCATTGTGCATGATAAATGCTATTAGGTGGATTTTGAAATTTGAAAGTTGGCTTGTTGGAGGGAGAAGAAAGAGTCTTAAATGCCAAGTGGGAGACATGTAAGAGACAATGTAAGAGGAGTTAATGCCATGTTGGAAGACAAGACACTTGGGAGGGAAAATTCAAATTTGGAGAATATTCCCTCTTGATGCCTTTTTTGAATGAAAAAGGAAGATTTAATAAATCAATTAAATTAATGTATTTGCACAAGTTGCAAAAGCTAGAGGATTGGAGTGATTGGGATTATGATTAATCATGGTTTGACTAATTTAAGTGAAGATTAGGTAATTTTTACTTTTGACTTAAATTTTAGGATTAAAATAAATCAAAATGAGAAAAAAATGATTTTAGATTTTAATTAAATAAAGATTTGATTTATTTAATCAAAGAGGATGATGATAGTGTTAAATCAAATAAAGATGAATTTATTTAATTTAAATGGATGAATTTAGAGATTAATTAAATAAAGTGAATTATTTAATTAAAAGAGGGACATAAATTATACTGATTGATCTTGTACACCTAATCCTAATTTACTAACATCAATTCATCCTGAATCACTCCATTACAACCCATTTAATTGAATAATCTTTATTAGATTAAATTCATCATATTTCATCTTTTAATTAAATAAATAAATTTTATTTGATTAAATCATTATCTTCTATTAATTAAATAAAGCATTTTGTTTAATTAATCCTAATGTTCCTCTTTTGATTAAATAAATCACTTTATTTGATTAAATCATATTTCATCTCCTTTAAATTAAATAAACTAACCTTTATTTAATTTAAGTCTAACATCATCCCTTTTTAATTAAATAAATCAAACTCTATTTAATTAAAGCTAATATTCATATTCCTCTCATTTTGATTTAAATAAATCCAAAAATCTAAGTCAAAGTGTCAAATCAGACTAATCTCCATCTAAGTTAATCAAATCATGATTAATCCTAACTCTAATCCATCAAATTCTCTATATTTTGCAACTTGCACAAGTAAATCAATTTAATTGATCTATAAATTATTCTATTTCATTCAAAAATGGCATCAAGTTGGAGTATTCTTCAAATTTGAATTCTCCCTCCCAAATGTGTTATCCTCCAACTTGGCATTTATGACTCTTACAAGTCCTTTTTCTTGAGCCAAATGGTAATAACTCCTCTTCCACATCTCCCTCCAACATGTCACTTCTTCAAATTCAAATATCCACCTAATAACATTTATGTGCACATTCATCAAAATGTGCTCCACCTCTCTCCACTAACATGTCGACAAATGGCATTTTGCTATTGGTTGATCTTTAGTCCCACATTCATCCTTTTGCTCCTTCTTCCATCCTTCTCTCCTATAAATGGAGAGCTCTTCTACTAATTTTGGAGACACAACTTATGCAAAATCAGTATCTTCATGTTTCGAGCAATTTCATCCATTCTCATCCAAGTTTCACAGTTTTCATCAATTCCATAGGTAGGTTTTGGCAAATTTTATCAAGGATCACCATTGATCATCATCAAGCTTGCAAGGAATTGGGAAAGGGCTATTTTCCACATCAAAATAACACCAATTCCACCATGGGTTTGAAGGTTTGACCATTTGAATAAGATTTAGATTGCTTTATTTGTGTTCTTTAGTTTATTTCTTATTCTTTATGTTTCAAATGAATCTTATGGGGAATGATGGTTTTGATTTGCATAATTGACTAATATTGTGTTTGTTGTTTAGGTTTGTGCAGGTCTAGATCCACCATTCATAAAGTGAAGAAGTCCCAAAGAAGTATGAAATGAATGCCTTTGTAGGCCAGAAAAAACCATTTTCAAGTTGGTTGGTTACACAGAGGTGCTACAATTCGACCCTAATGAGGTGTAACATCATTGCAGACTTAGGGGTAGGAATCTATTAGATACAACACACCACATAGACATCCACGTGCCGCACTCACGTACTTGATGAAAATTCCCCCACCGACACACAAAACACACACCAAGTGGATGTATCTCAGATGGGTGATGTGGAATTTCACCTTTAGATTTTATTTTCTAAGGTGAGGGTATGCAAAAGGGGAATTTACACAAAGGGTGCAAATTTGCTCCTAGACACATTGCAAATGACCATCCATATTCTAATATAAGATTATCCATGGCCCACTATAGGCTATAACAACAACATATTAGAACCAAAATCTTGAAACAAAGAAGATAGAACATGTTATATAATTGCATAAAGCTCCCATTGAAAGTAATACCAAGTTATACATGACATCATGAATAATATCATTAACAAAACTCTACTCAAAGGCAATAAAGCTTCTCATGCACCATAAACTAATGCTAAATATTTTAATGAACAACTATATTAGGTACTCCCAATAACCACCTCTCACTACAATAATCATACCAATGTGCCAATAGTGACAAAGAATATGGCCTACCAAATAGAATCCACATTAGAAAATTTTCCAAGATTTGCACATATACAACATCTCAAAGGAGAAATACATAATTAGTGCTCCAATATCAAATAACCACATTAGTATCATGTAAAATAGAGATAATCAAGTATAACATGTGGATTTCAAAGACTCAAACACTAGAATTAATGTTAGATCTGATTTTCCAAACAAACCCACATAGGATTAACCATAGATCAATAAGAACCCTCCAAATAGCCATTCAAACCTATAACTATCTTCATCCAGAACACCTTGAATATAGTCTCATCATAGATCTACATACCACATATTTTAGTTAAGATGTAAAACATGCAAAACCATCTCTATAAATCTGAAATCCATATAACCATCCAAAAATTGAAATTAAACATGTCATCTCAATAATGGAATAAGCACAAATCTACAAACCCATAGTTGAAAACAAAATTTAAATTGCAATTCAATAGTAAATTCAAGTTATCTAGGATCTTATAACATATGAAATATATCAGCTCCACAACTCACAAAGAGGTTAGTGTCTTATCTTCCAGTGCTTTTAGGTAAACAGAGACTAAAACCATGAACCCAACATAAGCACTCCATTCTATAGTCCAAATCAAAAGTGTTTCTCCATGTGACTTGGATGTCTCTACCCATCCAACATGAACACTTTCTTTCTGCACATGACCACAAGGTAAAGGAAAGAAACCACCAAAAAAGAGGATCAACATATCTTTTCAAACAAGAGCTCCAAGTTACCAAAACATAACCAACGCCATAAAGATCCATAATCATGAGCTTCCAATGCCCAACATAGAACACATTAATAATATTCATGGCTTCCAATCTCACAAATCTTCAAAAAAAGTTAACTCAAGATCATTCATTGCTGCCCCAAAAGCCTTCCAACAATCTCCAATTCCTTCTAAATATTCCCACAAGATTTCTAAGCTAATAAATTAAAAAGGAAGGAATACCTAGAACCTAGTTAACCTTCAACTTTGATACCAAATGATGAGAAATAAATAGGTTCAATACCGATTGTTGGGAAATTCAATTTCTATCCATATGTGACTTCAAAGGATGAGATTCAAATCTTGGACTACAAAAAAATGAAAATCTGAAACTTATATGCAAATCTGAAAATTAAGTTTCCTTAATTTATGGAAATACCATGATTAGATCCATCTTCTTTATGATGCCCAAAATCATCAAGTATAACATGCTTATTATCCCATTCTAGGTGTAGACATGTGGGGAAAATAATATTAAATATTTATGTCCACAACCCACCTATTCCATTGCTAGTGGACCCATCACACCTTATGAGTCTATTACAAATAATGGTGATAATTAATATTACAAAATATTTTCCCAATACACCCTAAGTGTGTAGAGACACTTTCGAAAGATGTTGGAATTATGATATATAACATAGGATTTACAAGGTGGATGGAACCTAATCCTAACAGTCTATTAAAAAAGGTTGTACTGTGCCTAAAAAATGACCATTAACTAATGATGAGATCAAGGCATGTGCAAACAATAGAAAATAAAGGAATTAAATCTTGAATGGTCTTACTCATTCAAAAATTGTGAAGGTTATGAGCTACAAGTCTACTAAAGATATTTGGAAGAAGCTGCAAAGTATCTATGAAGGAGATGACAAGGTCAAACAAGCAAAGATGTAGAACTACAAAGCCAAAATTGAAACCCTAAGGATTTCTGAAGATAAAGATATCACTACCTACATGCTCAGAGTTGATGAATTTTTTAATGCCATAAATGATCTTGGTGGAAATATAGATGAAAATGAAATGGTGAAAAAGGTATTAAGAACTCTACCTAAAACTTATAGCCATAAAGTTTCTACAATTAAGGAAGCTCATAATTTAGATAATTATTCTAGAGATCAGATCTTTTTTTGCTTTAACATCTTTTGAAATAAGAGAGTTTGGTCAAGATGCTACAAAAAAAGAAACTAGAGTTTTAAAGTCTCCAAAGTGGAAAAGAATAAATTTGGCATATATTCCAACTTAAAACAACTTTTTCAAAATGTGGCATATATGCCATCTCAAGATCTATATGCAATATACATGCCAAATAGTTATGTATCAATCTCTAGAAAATCCTTATCTTGTGTTGGATCATCAAAATTGAGCCTCCTCAAAGAGCTTGGTGACTCTGAAATTGCCTACACAATAACAATTCAAACCAAAAATTAGATTAATTATGTCAATGTTTGACAAGTTAGACTACTAAATAGAAAATTATATACTATAATTTAGAAATTGTCAATTTAACTTTAAAATCACTATACTAAACTACAATATATCTATAATGCAATTCTTGTTTACTTCAAGTCTTTATCTTTTTTCTATAAGACTTTATGCATATGATTATCCTATAGGATGATTATGAGTCCTAGTATATCGAAATGGTCTTGGATTTGTCATGTTGTTCAATTGGGAAGAGGACTATAGAATGTAAAATAAATTTGATACAAATTAATATATAATTTTTGACAAATAATCATATTTACTACAAATATATCTACTCCTATCTAAACATATATATTTACAATATAAAATAAACACATTCCTCTTGTGATGCTTGTTCTTTTGGTCTAGAAGGGATCATGATGGATGAACTAGCTAAGATAGTTTCCTATATTAAAGACACTTGAATGTAAGACAATTTAAGTGCACATATACATATAATCATAATGTCAAGAATATAAAAAAAATAAAGCTATTGTGATGCTTCTTCCAATGTGTCAGAAGTAGTCATCATGACTATAAAAGCACCAAATTGTTGGATAAAAAGGAAATAATACATAAGAATATAAATCTATATACATGTACTTAATCATAATAGATTTAAAACAAAAATAGCTAAAAAACAATTTAAATGATATACACATATAATAAAAAAATTGTAAACATGTATGCGCGAAAAAGTATACTATATAGTGACTCTCTAGGCTAAATGAAATGGTTGATTAAGTACCCTCTTGGGCCTGTGAAATTTGATCCTCCATCAACAACTATTAAAGATTTTGGCACATAAATATACATTAGTACTAATATCTCTTATAAACTATGAGATAAAAGATAAAATGCACTATGAAATTATTTTAAATCTTACCATTACATCCACGTCATCTCTCACACTCAATGTTTCTCCTAGAAGTGCTCTTCCCTATCCTCTCTCATCTCCTACATTCAACATATGATGGACCTCATAGTTAGATGTGTTAATAGGATCCTTAGTAGGTTGTCCAAGAGTACCCAAACATACCTAGTGGCACATAATGTAGTGATGGGGCACACAAATGGGTGATCCCACAATAGTGGTTTATAATTTTTGGTCAAACTGGACACTAAAATTATTATTTTTAACTAAATATTCAAATTGGGGCACCTATAGCAGATAAACCATGAGGAATTTGAAGATGATGCAAACTAGAGTCTCTTCACATTTTTTCTGTAGATTCTTTTTTCAAAATTTTTGGAATTAGATTGCACTTCTTTTTCCATCTCCCATGAAAACTAGTTTTTTTCAGAAAACAACATTTTTAAAAAGTGACACACACCATATAACGCATAAATTTTTTTCCTTGAAGGATGAAATTCTAATTCTTTCAAATTTAGATTTGTAATTCTGATATCTAGTGCTTCCACTTGGTTAGATATTTTTATTGAATATTTTTTCTTTAATCAAGTTTCAAAGTCAAACCAATTACAATTCAGACATAGTACGACTGTATAACACATAACTTTTATTGTATGTATCAATTTTTATTTTTATTTTGGATGAAGTACTCAAATATATGGTGCACTCATATTTTTCAAAAAAAAAAATTGATAATTTTTTATTTTTCCATGTGTAGAATAGAGAACTTCATTTTCGGTGAGAAACCTATATTTAATAAAACTTAAAAAATAAATAGATAATAAAACCAAAACATATTAAAATTATAAATTTGTTGGACAACTCATTTTGAGGGCTACCTAATACCAGTTGGGTTTGTGAAGTCTCCTCCATTTTCATTTTCAAATTGAGCTTTGAAGTGCAAAATTATGGACAATTTTGGTGCCTAGGAGGGTGAAGGTGAAAAAAAGGTGGTTCGGTCGAACCAAAAAAATATGTTCGAATGAGCATAGGTTCGACTGAACATAGGTTTGGTCGAACCACTTTGAAATACAATAAAAAATGCTCTTTAAAGGGGTTCAGTCAAACCTAGAAAATAGGTTTGACTGAACCCCTTGACATGGATCCATTTCACCGTTTGTTTTCCCATTTTTTTGTTTCCAATTTGTTTTTTTTTGTTTTCTTGTTTTTTAATAGTTGTATTTTATAATATGTAATATTAATATAAATCTAAATTTTATTTTTTTATATTATAATATATAATATACTTATTATTACAATATATTATAATGATATTTATATTTTAATAATAATATATAATTATTATTAATTATATATTATTATTATAATATATAATTGTTATTATTCTAATATTAAAAGTATATAATTAAAAAGTATATATATCAGAAATGGTTGAAAAGCATTTTGGGATGAATTTTGGATTGGGTATTTTAGTTGAGGGAAGGAAAAATTCAAACAAAAGGTTTTTCTTTGAGATCTCATCTAACAATATTGGAATGGCACAAACTTGTTTCGTTTCCCCTTTGCCAAGGTCTAATATGAACATGAACATCTATAGCTCCACACCCAAGCTCTCCTTGATGCTGGTAGATGTTCTTTCAACCGGAAATCATAAAAACATGGGTATTGATGTGGAAATGTGTATTAATTTGATTTTCTTAGGGGTATTTTGTTTTTTTATAGATATAAGTAAGTATATATTTATGATGGGCATTGCTAGATATACAAGTAGCTTGGAAGGAAAAGGAGACATGTTTGGCAGCAGTAGTGGAGAGTCTTAGCTTGGGATCTACAGAGAGATGAAGAGTATGAGAGTAGGTCTGGCAGTGACAACATGGAAGGGAATGGATCTAGTGATAAGCAAGAAGATAACCATCCCAAAAAGAAGTGCTATCACATGCATACTCCTCAAAAAATTCAAAAATCCCATATACACCAACTGCAGAGGACCTGCTGTTATTGTAGAGGTTAGTGTTTAAGAGTAGCAACTACGTATTGAGAATATTCAGTTGAAAGATGAGGTCCATTTGCACAACCTAACTAATTTAATGATGCATATTCCATATTTTTGTATTCTCAAATGAAAACTATGGTTAAAATGATTATGAGTCACTCCTTTTATAGTTGTACCTATTCTAATTCTAATGTATTTAGAACCCTACGAACCTCCTAGATTTTATTCTCTCTAGAAATCTTTTTAGTCCAATGATTTTCCCACCATGATGAAATTGCTTCATATCATATACTGTATAAGATTTAGAGACAGAAAAGGTTATTTTTTTCTCATGATTTAAACCACCTGAGCAGTGAAGTTGAAGATTCATTAGCTTTGTGTTTATGGGTTTTCTTTAACTATTCTTATGTCTTTTTTAATGCCTGCATGGATTTTTTCAGCTGGAGAGAATGGTAGGTATAGCTGGAAAATTTAACAAAAAGACCATATCATTGACTTGAGAGAGAGA
>VDFB02100153.1:0-16664 GCA_007258455.2 Sequoia sempervirens | reverse complement strand
CATCTACACTTTCTCAAACTTGAAAGACACTCTTCTATAGAATTTGTCCTTGTCTATGAGCCAATAATCCGAACCAACTTCACATAGGGTACGATTAGGGTTCAAATAGCTTTATGGTTAGGGTTAAGCTTCAATTTTGGTTAATGTTCAATTGATTAAAACTAGGTGCCTTGAGAAGGATATCTCTCGTTAAAATATAGGTATGCTAGTTATTACAAGGAAAAGATATATCATTTTATTATTTTAATTTTTAAAAATAGTAGTACTAGGATGGAAAAATAAAGATAAACAAAGTGAAAGAAGTTTTATTTTTTGTATTTTAATCTAAAATATGGTAGTTATTTGAGATGAAGGTCACTTAATTTTATTTTTTCAATATTGTCAAGCAGAAAAAGATTTCTATCTTTTGTGAAATTAAAGTATAAGATCATTTAAAACATCATATGTATGATGGTATATATGTTTCTCAAATACAATGGAATAAAAAATTTAGTGGAAGTGAGTATCTTCTAGAATACATGTACATACATACATACATACATACATACATACATACATACATACATACATACATACATATATATACACATACACATACATACATACACATAAACATACATACATGTACATACACACACAAACACACACATATACACACACATATATGTATAAAACATACATATAAACTAAATGATAATTCACATAGGATAAGAACTACCTAAAGTGGTTGGTATTAATTAATACATTGTACAAGACTATGTTAATGTCATCCAAGCTATCTAAAACAAATTTTCATCCCACACATTTGAAATTAAAGCACTCAAAAATATGGATTCAATAAAATCCTTAATGAAAATTAAAATGATATGATTTTTTTGGAAAGGATTGACAATTGCTGCAATTAAAAGTGGTTAGATATATAAGTAACTAAGATGATAGAAATTGATAAGTAGGGGAGGTAGGGGAGGTAAGTGATAAGGAGTTTATTAAACAAATATTTTTGGAATGTTATGAAGAAATAGGCATACAATGCTAAAGGGTAGAGATAGTTGGAGGATACCTAAGAGGAGTTTTCTATATATGGATCTATTAATAAAATGTGTAATATAAGTGATGCAAACCTTGTTTAAGTGTTGGAAAATAGAAATATTCACTTCTTATACTATAACATGTATAGTATATGATAAGGATAGATGATGTTTCCTTAAAAAAATTCATGTGGAAAAAGAGATCTTAGACCTAATGAATAGATTACTTAGATCAATCTTTTTTCACATCAATTAGAAGTCAAGAGAACAAGGAATTCATATTGGCTAAAAACCTAGAAGTAGAGCCAATTTTCCTTGACTTGGTTTCTTTCCCTTGAAATTCCATTGAATTTGGTGTGAATTTGATTGACCTAATGAAATATGAAACCTAATATGGAAACACAATTTATTCACATAGATGCAATAAGAAAAAAAAAATAGAAGTAGATCTCAAATGGACAAAGTTATATGTACCTATCATAAAATTTTGGAGCAAAATTGGAAGGTCAATTGTGGTATCTCCCTTGTTTTGAAAGTGCAATTCAAGATCCACAACTTTTTGTGATGAAAGATATAGGTTTTCACTCTTCTTTCCTACTCTACAATTTTTCTTAGGTTCGAATGTGAACCTAAAAATGAAAATAAACAAGGATAAAAGGGTGGCTATATAGGAGTTTTCCTTAGTCAAACCCCCATTTTGGTATTTCTACCTCCACAAATAGCAATTTTATTGATAAATAAATGTGTGTGCTTTAAACCTTAACTCTATCTATGATTGTGGAAAGATAATTTTCAATATAAATGATAGCAACCCTAATAAAATGTCTTAAAGAAGGATTCCTAAATGACACAAGCAGGATCAAGCCAAGAGAAAAGTCAAATAATCTAGGGAAATCAAATGCTCAAATACCTTACTTATGGTATTAAGGAGATCAATTCTAAAGATGGGAACACACTGAAAACAAGTCATTAAGTGCTTGAAGTAAGAAAATCTATCTCCAAAACCTATTTTCCATCATGTCATTAGATTGGAATTAATTTCCAATCATTGTGATAGCTTGAATGAAGTAAAAAATTCCTTTGTAATTATGTAAAACCAAATGAATTTTGGTAGAGCTTTGCTAGATTGTAATTGTATTTTTCTTATTTTGAAATAATAATTCATATATTTATAATGGAACATAGGAATAAATAAAAGGGTAGGACGACTCATTTAAATTTAATTTTCTTGATTATTGGATTACCAAGTCTCATTTTCGAATTCACATCCCCAAAATTAGAAACTAACAAAAATAGAAAACCAAAATTGATAAAAAAAATACCTGAACTATGACACTAGAACCATTGTCTAGTAATTTTGCAAATATTTAGGTTTTATTTGTGTTGTTTTCTTAATTAGGACTCATTTAGAAATGATAATTTTTTGGGCTTAATTTGGTGAAATATGATCAAGAAGGAAATTTTCAAGATAGCACTAACACATAGGCCTAAGTTAAACAGAAAGGCCAAGGCTGAGTGTTTCCAAAATGTACTAAAGGTACAAACATTAGAGCATTTTCTAAATAAAGAGTGAATTTTTTTAGGATTATTTGACTACCAAGTATCATTTTTCAATTCACATCCCCAAAATTAGAAACTAACATAAACAAAAAATCAAAATTGATCAAAAAAATACCTAAACTATGAAACTAGAACTACTGTCTAGTAATTTTGCAAATATTTAGGTTTCATTTGTGTTGTTTTCTTAATTAGGACTCATTTAGAAAAAGAGAATTTTTTGTGCTTAATTTGGTGAAATATGATTGAGAAGGAACATTTCAAGATAGCACTATGATGCAGGAGCATCCAGTGATGTGAGGCAATCTTGCATCACCCAAAAAAGATGATTTCCATTTTTGTTCCTATTGTTTCTTTTTGGTGATGTTTTTGCATTTTTGGATAACCTTTTCGTCAAATAAGAGTTTCCAACTTTCAGAACAGTTTTTCTGCTTTTTCTGCTCAACTGCTATTTTTAGCAGGTTTGAATTAGAAGTCGTGGGAAGAGAGAAATTTATGTGAAGGTTCAAGATGGAAAAATACACAGTCTGGTGAAAGAATCAGGTCAAGATCATTCACGATTTGAAAGTTATTCAAGTTCCAGTTTCTGCATTTTGCCCTAAAAAAACTTCCGAGCTCAGTTTGAGGCACTAAACGATCTCGAATGGGCCTAAAAATTTGCGGAAAGGCCAAAGTAGTCCGACGAAGGCCTAATTTGCAGTGAATCATCTTTTCAAGAGCTTTCTGAAAAGGTATTATCATTGAAGATCCAATAGTCGGATTAAAAGTTATGGCTGCCGGAAGTTGGTGCATATTTTAGAAATGTGCTAATTTTCGACTGCAGATTTAAACTTGAATTTCAAATTGTAATTTTGGCACCAAACCGCCAAAAATCTTATCTCGAAGGTTGTTTTGGTTCCAAACCGAAATGGGTCTATTTATGGGCTTGTTTCTGATTTTTGAGTAACTTTTTGGGAAAAGAAGTTCGCATGCTGTTAAAGGGGGATCTGGGTAATTTCTGTAATGTTGTAATTTTCTTTCTGAGACTTCTGTAATTTTCATGTAAGAGCTCCATATTTTAATAGAAAATATTATTCTCCATTTTGTGAGTGTATTTCTGTGTCTCGGGTTTGCTCCCTCGTCAGGTGGTATCAGAGCAGGTTTTCTTGAGCATGTGAACAGATCGCCGATCGTGAGGCAGTTTACACCAGGACCGTGGTTGTGGGTTCGAGGTATTCAAGATGCCTCCGAGAGTAATGCCTGGTAGGCATGGTGGTGTCAGTGGTGGCAGAGGTGGTAGAAATGCTGGTGGAAGAGATCCATTGGCGGCTGAGGTTTTCATAGCCCTCCAAAGATAAATTGATGCATTGCAAGAACAAATGAGAAGAGGGTTAGACTTGGGAAGAAGAGGAGAAAGCTAGGATGAAGAAGAGGTGGATGATATAGATGCAGAAGGGGAAGAAGAAGCTATTGATCGAGATCAAATGAGGCTAATTAGGGCCATTTCGAAGATCGGAAAAAGACCCAGAATAGAAGTCCCCAGTTATTCTGGAAGTCTAAACCCGGAAGAGTTGATCGATTGGATCAATGAGCTAGAAGAATACTTTGAGTATGAAGAAGTAGAGGACCTAGATCAAGTTAAGTTTGCAAAAATGAAGTTGAAGGGCGATGCCAATATTTGGTGGAAAGAGGTCCAGTTGGAGAGAAATCGAAGAGGAAAAGGAAAGATCAACAATTGGGATCGCGTGGTGGAGAAACTAAAGAAACAGTTCATACCAGTGGACTATGAGTTAGATCTGCTGAAGAAATTCCAAGGACTGAAGCAAGGAAAAAGATCTGTGAATGAATACACCGAATATTTTTACAAGATGATCATCAGAACAGGCCATGCAGAGGCCAACAAGGAGAAGGTAGCTCGTTATCTTAATGGGTTACGACCGAGCATTCAAGAGGAGCTAAGCCTGGTCAGAATGACCACCATTGAGGATGCATACCAGTTTTGTTTGAAAGTTTAGGAGAAGTTGAACAAAAGATTTGACAGCAAGCAAAAAGGCCGAGGTCAAAATGGAAGGGGTAGTGGAAGATCTTTTGGGAGCCAAAATGAGGATGAAAGGAAAAATGAAGATGTGGGTACTAATCGAAGCCAGAGGAATGATAACTTCTATCGCCCACGTGATCAAAATAGTGGTGATCAAAGAGGTAGAGGATGAGGAAGATCTGGGCTAGGACCTGGAAGAGATGGTTTTAGAGGAACTTGTTTCCATTGTGGCGAAGAAGGGCATCAAGCCTATGAATGTCCACAACACTAAGGAAGGACAGACAGAAGGCCAGAAGGTCATGGAAGGGTTGCACATGCAGATGAGGAATCTCAATCTAAGCATTCTGATGATGTTGAAAGGGGAGAAGCCCTAGTGGTTAGAAGAGCCCTAGTGACTGAAGAGAAGGAGCCAGAACAGAGGAAGAATCTATTCTGCACAAGGTGCAAGTGTGAAGTTAAATGTTGTGAGGTCATTATCAACAGTGGGAGCAATGATAATCTAGTGTAAAAAGAGATGGTTACGAAGTTGAAGCTGAAAAGGGAAAGTCATCCATATCCATATCGGATTGCCTGGTTGCAGAAAGACCACAAAGTTTTGGTCAATGAGTAGTGCATGGTGAAGTTCAAGATCAGAAGCTATCGTGATGAGGTACTTTGTGATATCATCCCCATGGATGCATGTCACATGTTGTTGGGGAGGCCATGGCAGTTCGATAGGCATGCTGTACATGATGGCCATGCAAACACTTATTCCCTGATGAAGGATGGAATCGGCCATAAGTTGAAACCCCTGAAGAAGGATGAAGAAAAGGTATGCAATAGTGCTAGAATTTGTTTTGTTGATGGAAATTTTTTTTTAGAAGGCATGAAGCATGAGCGTATGTGTTATGCATTAATTCCTAGAATGGATAAGGAAGATAGTGAGAAGGTGCTAGTAGAAGTTTCTAGATTATTGGATGAGTTTCAGGAGATTATTTCTGATAATGTACCCAAGGGTTTACCACCAATGAGGAAGATCAGTCATTAGATTGAATTGATCCTTGGAGCTAGTTTGCCAAATAAAGCAGCTCATAGAATGACTCCTGCAAAGAATGAGGAGTTGAATAGACAAGCTCAAGATTTGTTGAGGAAGGGTTTGATTCGAGAGAGTCTGAGCCCATGTGCAGTACCTGCAGTACTAGCACCGAAGAAGGATGGGGAGGGAGAGCGTACACCTGCAGCCATAAATAAGATAACAACTGCAGATTTCACAAGGATGGATGACCCCATGGGGTGGCAGCAAGTGGACCGCTGAGAGTACAAGATTGGCCAAAGATTGACCAAGAGCGGATATCACCAGAGCCTAGATTCGTGAGGGAGATGAATGGAAGACAACCTTCAAGACTAAAGAGGGCCTGTATGAGTGGTTAGGCATGCCCTTTGGGCTAACCAATGCACCGAGCACATTCATGTGGCTCATGAACGAGGTATTGAAAGAGTTTCTAGGAAGTTTTTGTCATTGTGTACTTAGATGATATTTTAATATTCAGTAAGTCCCTAGGTGAGCATTTGATGCATATTCATAGAGTCTTTGAAAAGTTGAGAGAAGAAAAATTATTGATTAATTTAAAGAAGTGTAGTTTTGTAAAGAAAGAGTTAGTGTACTTGGGGTTAGTTGTCTCGGCAGAAGGTCTGAAGATCGACCCAGAGAAGGTGAAGGCTATTCTGGAATGGCCTACCCCAAGAACTGCTACTGAGGTGAGATCTTTCCATGGTTTGGCCAGTTTTTACATAAAGTTCATTAGAAACTTCAGTAGTATTTGTGCACCCTTGATTGAAAAAATGAGAGGGGATAGAAAAGAGTTCAGGTGGAGCACTGGAGCAACAAAGAGTTTTGATCTATTGAAGCAAAAGGTGATAGAGCAACCAGTTTTAGTCCTCCCAGATTTCAATAAGGTGTTTCAGGTGGATTGTGATGCCAGTGGCTGTGCCATTCGAGCAGTGATGAGCCAAGAAGGTAAGCCCATTGCCTATTTTAGTGAAAAGTTAAATGGTGCAAAGAGAAAGTACTCTGTGTATGATCAGGAGTTTTATGCAATAGTTCAAGCATTAAAGAAATGGATACATTATCTATTGCCAAAGGAATTGGTTTTTTTTACTGATCATCAAGCATTATAATATCTGAGTAGTCAGGGAAAGTTAAATCAGAGGTATATGAAATGGGTAGAATTTTTGCAGAGTTATACCTTTGTTTTAAAGCATAGGAGTGGCAAGTCAAATAGGGTTGCATATTCCTTAAGTAGGAGGAAAACATTGTTGACAGAGATGTAGATTGAAGTAGTTGGGTTCAATGAACTCAAGACACTGTATCTTGAAGATCTTGATTTTGCAGAGGCTTGGAAAGCTTGCAAAGAGCCTGTTACAGTTGACAAGACGAAGTGGCTGGATTTCATAATCCAGGATGGCATGTTGTTTAAGGGAAGCCAATTGTGTATTCCAAGGAGTTCGATGAGGGAGAACCTGATAAAGGAGAAGCACAGTGGAGGAATGACAGGACATTTTGGTCGGGATAAAACCATTGCCATTATCAGTGAGCATTATTATTGGCCTGAGTTATCACAAGATGTGAAGAAGTTTGTGCAGAGTTGTAGGGTATGTCAGATGGCTAAAGGAGTGAGCCAGAATACTGGGTTGTATCAGCCCTTACCTATACCAGAGAGGCCATGGGAGGACATAAGTATGGACTTTGTTCTTGGTTTTCCAAGGACACAAAGAGGGAATGATTCAGTATTTGTGGTAGTTGACAGGTTTTCAAAAATGGCACATTTCATCCCATGCCAAAAGACCGATGATGCAGTCCACATTGTTGACTTGTTCTTGAGAGAGGTGGTGAGACTACATGGTCTACCAAAATGTATAGTCTCAGATCGTGATACCAAGTTCGTGGGATACTTTTGGAGGACCTTGTGGAAAAAGTTGAAGACAGAGTTGAAATTCAGTTCTGCACACCATCCACAAACTGATGGGCAGACTAAGGTTGTGAATAGAAGTGTGGGTAACCTACTGAGATGCTTGGTAGGAGATAAACCTAAGGGATGGGACTTGATCTTACCCCAGGCAAAATTTTCTTACAACAATTCTATCAATAGAAGTACTGGTAGATCACCATTCCAGATTGTGTATGGAGGTAGTCACAGGACCGCTCCAGAATTGAAGAAGATGGACCAAGAGAAGAAGACTAGTGCTGAAGCCGAAGAATTTGTAGAGCACATCAAGAATATACATGAGAATGTCAGAGAACATATCAACAAGATGAATATGCAGTATAAGGCTAAGGAAGATTAGAAAAGGAGGTATAAGGAGTTTCAAATTGGTGATGAAGTGATGGTCCACTTGAGGAAAGAAAGGTTTCCAGTGGGAACCTATAACAAATTGGAGGTGAAGAAGTTTGGTCCCTATAAAATTGTGAAGAGGCATGAATCAGGGAATGCATATGAGGTAGAGTTGCCAGATGGATTCAACATCTCCCTTGTGTTCAATATTTCACATTTGACAGAGTATCATGAATGTGGCGCAGAGGAAACACCAACAATGGAACAGTTTGGCATTCCAGCACCTACTTCAGAGAAGGAGGAGATTGAAGAAATTCTGGATAGTCGTGTGGGAAGGAGTACCAGAAATAGGTAGTATAAAGAATATCTGGTAAAATGGAAAGGAAGGCCTGTGGAAGATTCTTCTTAGTTGTCTAAGGCAGAGGTTGACCGTTTGGGTTTTCCTCAACCATCTAAGACGTGACAGGGTCACTTCTCAAATTACCATGGGTGTCTAATGCAGGAGCATCCAGTGGTGTGAGGGCAATCTTGCATCACCCAAAAGAGATGATTTCCATTTTTGTTCTTGTTGTTTCTTTTTGGTGATGTTTTTGCATTTCTGGATAACCTTTTCATCAAATAAGAGTTTCCAACTTTCAGAACAGTTTTTCTATGTTTTCTGCTCAACTGCTATTTTTAGCAGGTTTGAATTTGAAGTCGTGGGAATATAGAAATTTATGGGAAGGTTCGTGGGAATATAGAAATTTATGGGAAGGTTCAGGATGGAAAAATACACAATCTGGTATAAGAGAATTTTAGGAGTACAAACATTACAATGAAATACATTATATTCTTTATATTTTGTTATTGAATAGATCTAACAAATTAATGAATGAAAGCAAGAGAGAGGAGTTTAACTATACATATTGTACAATTATTGTGTTAAAGTACACTATATTCTTTAAATTTGATATAAGTGAATAGACCTAAAAATTTAGTACATGAGATTATAAAAGAGATTTAACTATAAAATTCTCAATACAATAATAATTGACTACATATCATTCAAAGAAAATATTGTAAAAAAAATGTTAATGTTGATACACTAGACCTAGGAGGAATTTTAGGAGTACAAATGTTACATTGAAGTACATTATATTCTTTAGATTTTGTTATTTAATAGAGCTAACAAATTAAAAAATGAAAGCAGAGAGAGGAGTTTAATTGTATAGTATTGTACAATTATTGTGTTAAAGTACACTATATTCCTTAAATTTGATCTAACTGAATAGACCTAAAAAGTTAGTACATGAATTATAAAGAACTTTAACTATAAAACTCTCAATACAATAATAATTGACTACATAAAATTCAAATAAAATATTGTAAAGAAATAAATATTAATGTTGATACACTAGACCTAGTTGATAGGATCATTATATTATAGTAGTCTTGTCTAATTTAAATTAATATGAAGAGTAAAGTATTAACATAATAAATATTAAATACATAATATTTTGTGAGAAAAAATAATTAGATAAACTATAACCATATCTAAACAATATATTGATATATATATATACTCATTATATCAAAATATATTATATTTTTAGACTTAAATTAATGTTTTAAATTTTAATATAAACATTTTAAAACAAAATTATAATAAATCAAAGAATTCATAATAAATTTTATTTTCTAATCTATTGAAAACTTATTTATTATATATTTAAAGCTTAAAAAATATAACTCCTTCCCATGTAACCCACTTCTAATCTCAAATAACTTCATCTTGAAGAGTGGAAATTAAAAAAATTGCCTTCCCAAAATACATGGGTGTGTAAAAATAACTAAATGTTGGGAACTATGCATATGAAGATAGGTGGTTAGTCATTGTGACAAAGGACTCTTAAATTAAAAAATCTACCTTCCCAAAATACATGGGCATGTAAAAATAACTAAATGTTGGGAACTATGCATATGATAGGTGGTTAGTCATGTGATAGAGGAGTACCAAGAACTTTTTTTGATGATTGCAATGCTTATGGAAACCTTTCAAAATCCTTTTACTCTATTTAAAAAAAATTCATATAATATATTCTATAAATTTTAATTGATATAGTTTAATTAGTTTTAAAATAGTTTTCAAATAAAATTATTATAAAACTTGTTCTAATTAATTAAAAATAAATATTTTAAATGAAGTTAATCTTTAAAATTTGAATTTCTATTAGAGTCATAAGTTATTTATTATTATTTTATTTATCATCAAATATATCCATAACTTAATTGATCAAAATTTGTCAAATTTTGAGAGATAAGTACGGAAGAGTTTAGGAGTACACAATCCGTTAAATTTTATTTAAATGAATAGAACTCACCAGTGTTTAGTAGTAGGCTATGGTATTGAAGTACAATTTATTCTTTAGATTTGATTTAATAGAATATAGTTTAAAGCTTAGCGCATGAGAATATAAGGTAAATTAGAAATACACACATTACATTGAAGTACATTATATTCTTAAATTTAATTAAATAGAATGCAAAAATTAATACATGAAAACATTTAACATACAATAATAAAAGGAAAAATTATTATATTCAATTTACTTAAAATGTATTTATATATTCAAAAATTATAAATATTTAAAATAATTTACTATCACATTCAAATTAAAAACACTATATAATATATTTTAACAACTAAATCCTAAATTTATTAACTAAAATACATTAGCAAAAAGACCTAATCTTAACATAAGCTCTTCCCGTAAAGCCCACTTCTAGTCACGAAGACACATGGTAGTTTGAGAAAGGACGTTCCCAATACAAATGCTTGCGTAGCAATAGCTTATCATGGGACACTGAATGCTCGGAACTATGGACGAAGATAGGTGCTTAGTCATGCTAACAGTGATCTCTACAGATTGTCCAACCCCAAATTCTCAAGAGAAACTCAAATTTTGTTTGAAAACAATGAAGGGCTCAAAAAAATTGACACAGAACAATGGAAGGTTCCAAAATTTCCATACTGCCGAAGTTCAGGGAATAGCCCGAAATTTCTATTTAATCACAGGGTTTTGCTGGAGGCACCTCACAGAGAGATGATGGCTTCCCTGAGAGAATCTGACAATTCCAGATTCATCCATGGTAGTAAGAGAATGAGAATCAGTGAAGAAAAAGGAGGGGACATTTTTCAAACAAATTCAAGTACGAGTAAGGAGCCTTGTCCCGACCTGCTCGCACTTACAATTGGGCCATGGAGAGGGGATTGCAAGAAGAAAGTAATGGATGCAGGAAAGAAAGGTGAATCTGGATCAGGCGGAGATCATTGCAATTGGCTTAGGCTTTCAGTTGGCTCATCCATGGAGGATGAACCAAGAAAGTATATATATGACGCGGATGAGGCCAGGGATGCAGATAAGAAAGGTGAAAGCACATACAAAGAAGTGATGGATACAGAGAAGAAAGATGCTACTGGATCAAGTGAAACTGGGCCATGGAGAGAGGATGGGTCAAAGAAAGATATATATGGCAAGGGTAAAGTAATGGATGCAGAGGAAAAAGGTGATGCTGGATCAAGTGGACTTTATACCGATTGCATCACAAATAGAAGTTGCTCATCCATAGAGGATGGCTCAACAAAATATATATATGGCACGGATGACCTATGCAGAGAGGATGACTCAATCAAAGAAATGTGGCTGGTGATGGATCTTTATGATGAAACCAGTGGGTTTTGTAAAGGGTTTACACTGTTTGACATCAGTAGAAGGTTTAGTTTCAGGAATACATTTGATAATGAGTGGAGATGCAGAGACTTGCAATGGTTTCTCAGAGCTGGAGATGGAGGCCTCTTGGTTTACAGTAGTAAGATAAATGGGACCGTTCGAGTGATCAACCCGCTAACTATGCAATTCCACTGTCTTGAAGATGCAAAGGTGACAGGAAAAAGCAGGATTTCATTTTACATGAAAAAATATCCTGATGATGTGGCTGTGCACCTCATGTTTGATTCAAAGGAAAACACGTATCAGGTAACTGTTGTAATTGGAAATATTTATCTTGTCAGGAGAAACGAACTTTTTGTTTTGATTTATAGATCTGCAGGGCAGAGATGGGAAATTAGACGCGTTCACTTGGCAGAAAAGGTGAAAGGGGGCTTGTCAATTAGTGGTTTTCCAAGAATTTTTGTACAGAATCTAAAGATCTACTGCTTTTCTAAAGATGGAGCAGGTGCGGGTACGTATGATCTGAATGCAGATATCAATAGCAAGTTTCGTTATATTTTGGGGATGCAAGGTATAATGCACCGGCCCTTGGGAATTGTTATGTACAAGGGCAGAATAATAATGGTTTGCCAAAGTAAAGCAACGGATCTCCCACCACATACACATGCTTTGGTATTTTATGAGTTTGATGAGCTTCGCTTGTGCTGGAGATCTAAGCATGAAGCAGTCGTATTGCGCCATTCTTTGCCTCCTAGTGTCATTTGTTGTGGAGGGGATTTTATTTGGGTAATTGACGAAAATGACGGTCAAGGCAGTAATATAATTTGTATAGATATAGATGCTGGGGAGCTGAAAGTATTCGCAGATGTTTCTAAATTTATCTCCAATGTGAGAAATTGTATGCTCATGAGATGCCGTAGCCAATGCCCTTAGATTTTCTGAGATCCGGCGTTCTATCCATGGGTGTCTATAGTATCTTACTCTATTTGTTTTCTGAGCCAATGAAATCTGTGTGCTGCTCCATCAATAAAGGCTTTAAGAGTCCATGATTCAAATATAGTTTATATTATAAATTATTTTTGAATGGCTGTACAAGCGAGGTTTGCAATATAATTTATCAATTTCTGCATAATGCATTTCTTTATGTTTTGTTCATATTTTTTCAACATAAAGATTCATCATTTTGTTATTTTATATGTAAAGAAGGCCATGGTCCCCGTCTTAAACCATAAACTATAAAAGTAAAACCAAATGAATTTTGGTATAGATTTGCTAGATTGTAATTGCATTTTTCTTATTTTGAAATAATAATTCATATATTTATAATGGAACATAGGAATAAATAAAAGTGTAGGACGACTCATTTAAATTTAATTTTCTTGATTATTGGATTACCAAGTCTCATTTTTGAATTCACATCCCCAAAATTAGAAACTAACAAAAATAGAAAACCAAAATTGATCAAAAAAATACCTAAACTATGACACTAGAACCATTGTCTAGTAATTTTGCAAATATTTAGGTTTTATTTGTGTTGTTTTCTTAATTAGGACTCATTTAGAAATGATAATTTTTTGGGCTTAATTTGGTGAAATATGATCAAGAAGGAACTTTTCAAGATAGCACTAACACATAGGCCTAAGTTAAACAGAAAGGCCAAGGTTGAGTGTTTCCAAAATGTACTAAAGGTACAAACATTAGAGCATTTTCTAAATAAAGAGTGAATTTTTTTAGGATTATTTGACTACCAAGTATCATTTTTGAATTCACATCCCCAAAATTAGAAACTAACATAAATAAAAAATCAAAATTGATCAAAAAAATACCTAAACTATGACACTAGAACTACTGTCTAGTAATTTTGCAAATATTTAGGTTTCATTTGTGTTGTTTTCTTAATTAGGACTCATTTAGAAAAAGAGAATTTTTTGGGCTTAATTTGGTGAAATATGATTGAGAAGGAACATTTCAAGATAGCACTATGATGCAGGAGCATCCAGTGATGTGAGGCAATCTTGCATCACCCAAAAAAGATGATTTCCATTTTTGTTCCCGTTGTTTCTTTTTGGTGATTTTTTTGCATTTTTGGATAACCTTTTCGTCAAATAAGAGTTTCCAACTTTCAGAACAGTTTTTCTGCTTTTTCTGCTCAACTGCTATTTTTAGCAGGTTTGAATTATAAGTCGTGGGAAGACAGAAATTTATGTGAAGGTTCAAGATGGAAAAATACACAGTCTGGTGAAAGAATCAGGTCAAGATCATTCACGATTTGAAAGTTATTCAAGTTCCAGTTTCTGCATTTTGCCCTGAAAAAACTTCCGAGCTCAGTTTGAGGCACTAAACGATCTCGAATGGGCCTAAAAATTTGCGGAAATGCCAAAGTAGTCCATCAAAGGCCTAATTTGCTGTCAATCATCTTTTCAAGAGCTTTCTGAAAAGGTATTATCATTGAAGATCCAACAGTCGGATTAAAAGTTATGGCTGCCGGAAGTTGGTGCATATTTTAGAAATGTGCTAATTTTCGACTGCAGATTTAAACTTGAATTTCAAATTGTAATTTTGGCACCAAACCGCCAAAAATCTTATCTCGAAGGTAGTTTTTGGTTCCAAACTGAAATGGGTCTATTTATGGGCTTGTTTCTGATTTTTGAGTAACTTTTTGGGAAAAGAAATTCGCATGCTGTGAAAGGGGGATCTGGGTAATTTCTGTAATGTTGTAATTTTCTTTCTAAGACTTCTGTAATTTTCATGTAAGAGCTCCATATTTTAATAGAAAATATTATTCTCCATTTTGTGAGTGTATTTCTGTGTCTCGGGTTTGCTCCCTTGTCAAGTGGTATCAGAGCAGGTTTTGTTGAGCATATGAACAGATCACCGATCGTGAGGCAGTTTACACCAGGACCGTGGTTGTGGGTTCGAGGTATTCAAGATGCCTCCGAGAGTAATGCCTGGTAGGCGTGTTGGTGCCAGAGGTGGCAGAGGTGGCAGAAATGCTGGAGGAAGAGATCCATTGGCGGCCGAGGGTTTCATAGCCCTCCAAAGATAAATTGATGCATTGCAAGAACAAATGAGAAGAGGGTCAGACCTGGGAAGAAGAGGAGAAAGCTAGGATGAAGAAGAGGTGGATGATATAGATGCATAAGAGGAAGAAGAAGCTATTGATCAAGATCAAATGAGGCTGATTAGGGCCATTTCGAAGATCGGAAAAAGACCCAGAATAGAGTTTCCCAGTTATTCTGGAAGTCTAAACCTGGAAGAGTTGATCGATTGGATCAACGAGCTAGAAGAATACTTTGAGTATGAAGAAGTAGAGGACCTAGATTGAGTTAAGTTTGCAAAAAAGAAGTTGAAGGGCCATGCCAATATTTGGTGGAAAGAGGTCCAGTTGGAGAGAAATCGAAGAGGAAAAGGAAAGATCAACAATTGGGATCGCGTGGTGGAGAAACTGAAGAAACAATTCATACCAGTGGACTATGAGTTAGATCTGCTGAAGAAATTGCAAGGACTGAAGCAAGGAAGTAGATCTGTGAATGAATACACCAAATATTTTTACAAGATGATCATCAGAACAGGCCATGCAGAGGCCAACAAGGAGAAGGTAGCCCGTTATCTTAATGGGTTACGACTGAGCATTCAAGAGGAGCTAAGCCTGGTCAGAATGAACACCATTGAGGATGCATACCAGTTTTCTTTGAAAGTTTAGGAGAAGCTAAACAAAATATTTGACAGCGAGCAAAAAGGCCGAGGTCAAAATGGAAGGGGTAGTGGAAGATCCTTTGGGAGCCAAAATGAGGATGAAAGGAAAAATGAAGATGTGGGTACTAATCGAAGCCAGAGGAATGATAACTTCTATCGCCCACGTGATCAAAAAAGTGGTGATCAAAGAGGTAGAGGACGAGGAAGATCTAGGCCAGGACCTGGAAGAGGTGGTTTTATTGGAACTTGTTTCCATTGTGGCGAAGAAGGGCATCAAGCCTATGAATGTCCACAACACCAAGGAAGGATAGACAGAAGGCCAGAAGGTCATGGAAGGGTTGCACATGCAGATGAGGAAGCTCAATCTGAGCATTCTGATGATGCTGAAAGGGGAGAAGCCCTAGTGGTTAGAAGAGCCCTGGTGACTGAAGAGAAGGAGCCAGAACAGAGGAAGAATCTATTCCGCACAAGGTGCAAGTGTGAAGACAAATGTTGTGAGGTCATTATCGACAGTGGGAGCAATGATAATCTAGTGTCAAAAGAGATGGTTACGAAGTTGAAGCTGAAAAGGGAAAGTCATCCACATCCATATCGGATCGCCTGGTTGCAGAAAGACCACAAAGTTCTGGTCAATGAGTAGTGCATGGTGAAGTTCAAGATCGGAAGCTATCGGGATGAGGTACTTTGTGATATCATCCCCATGGATGCATGTCACATGTTGTTGGGGAGGCCATGGGAGTTCGATAGGCATGCTGTACATGATGGCCATGCAAACACTTATTCCCTGATGAAGGATGGAATCGGCCATAAGTTGAAACCCCTGAAGAAGGATGAAGAAAAGGTATGTAGTAGTGCTAGAATTTGTTTTGTTGATGGAAAGAAATTTTTAGAAGGCATGAAGCATGAGCGTATGTGTTATGCATTGATTCCTAGAATGGATAAGGAAGATAGTGAGAAGTTGCTAGTAGAAGTTTCTAGATTATTGGATGAGTTTCAGGAGATTATTTCTGATAACGTACCCGAGGGTTTACCACCAATGAGGAAGATCAGTCATCAGATTGACTTGATCCCTAGAGCTAGTTTTCCAAATAAAGCAGCTCACAGAATGACTCCTGTAGAGAATGAGGAGTTGAATAGACAAGCTCAAAGATTGTTGAAGCGTTTGATTCGAGAAGAGTCGAGCCGTAATGCGGTACCCGATTACTAGCACCGAAGAAGGATAAGAGTCGAGGATGTGTCTGGAGACTCGAGAATATAAATAAGATAACAATCAAGTATAGATTTCCCTTGCCAAAAGGATGGATGACTGATGGGCTGTTTGAGTGGAGCCGCGGTACTTCACAAA
>VDFB02100152.1:0-21958 GCA_007258455.2 Sequoia sempervirens | reverse complement strand
TTTATTTATCTAAATACGTCATTAATTATCTAAGTCTTCCTTTAATTAAATAAATTTCTTAATTTATTTAATTCCTCTTTGTCATTTATTTCTCCTTGATTAATTAAATAAATTTTATTTATTTAATTACGTCACTAATTAAGTCCCCTTCTTTCTAAAATTAAATAAATTCTTATTTATTTAATTTTTGTCCACTTTCCACTATAATTAAATAATTATTTTAATTATCTAATTATTCCTTAGCCTCTTCTCTCATTAAATTAAATAAATTTAATTTAATTAATTTAGTCCACTCTCTGGAATTTTGAATTAAATCATTATTTAATTTAAAATAATTACTTTTGTCACATTCCTCTATAATTAAATAATATCTTTATTATTTAATTATTCATTGGTCACCTAGGTTAAATAATTTTTATTATTTAATTTCTCCAGCAACCTCTTTGTCCATGCCAGTCTTATCTTCTAAATCAAATCTTATCTTTTGACATCTCATTTAATTTCAGCCCTTGATTGAATTATCTTATAATTCAATCTTGGCCCTTCATCTTTATCATTGCCCTAATTTTGACCTAACCCTAATTCATACTACAACATTCAATCTTGACCATTGATTCTAGGGTATTTGTCATCTTCTCATCCTGGCCACACATTCAAAATTGCAGTTTTTATAAAATGGCAATTTTGTTCTTATTTTGGATCTCATGCTCATTCTGTCAACTTAGGTTATTTATTGTCATTTGCAGTCATTGTCATTTTAGTCTATTGTGAGGTCATTTCTTTTATATAAATCCTTCAACCTTTGCATAGGGCTTTGACATTAGTCTAGGTGCTCATTTGAAATCTGAGGCCTCATTCGATTTGCTGCAAACTAGAAGGTGTAACAAAGGTGAAGCATGGAAGATGAAGATTTATGGTAACATTGTTCCTTTTATTTTCATATTGATTTCCTTTGTGCTTTGTTACTTCAATGGATTTTAATGTTATTGTGCTAACCCTTTAACAAATCTAATTTTCCCTTGATTACACCGGGTACTACTACACCATTAGTTTAGGCCTTGCATCAGTTGTTGTTTCGGCTATTGTTCGGGTGAGTGCCTGCCCTCTTACCAACCTCATGGGTTGAATCTCCATGTTGTATTCTTGTAGTAATGTAACCCACTTTTCTCTTCGCTCTCCCAGCTCATTTTGCATAAGCAATGTCTTCACTATTGGGTCAAGAACAATAACGAACACCTTATTGCGTAAGACATAATGCCTGAACTTATTCACTCCTCTAACAAGGGCATATTCCTATTTTTTCATGTTGTGGTACCTTAGTTCAGCATCTTTCAAGGGAGCACTCATGAAGGCAATTAGGTGCTCGTTTCCTTTGTTGTCCTTTTGGGTTAAAATGTTGGCACATGAGTGTTCTGAAGTGAATGAATAAATATAGAATGGATTTAGATAGTCCGGGCTAACTAGCATCAGTGCTTCAACAATTGTTTGTTTAATTTCTTCAAAGGCCTGCTTTGCTTCGAGAGTCCACTCGATCTTAGTATCTTGCTTCAACATGGCATTGAGTGGCTTGATCTCAGCAAAACCTGTGATGAACTTCCTCACGAAGTTGATCTTTCTAAAGAAAGACTTGATTTCTTTCTTGCTACCAGGAAATGAGATTTTTAACAAGGACTAAATGTGTTCAAGGTTTATGGATATTCCCCATTCTAAAATTATGTGCCCGAGCAATCTCCCTTCAGTGAATCCAAAAATGTACTTCCTTGGGTTAAGAGAAACCACAAATTCTCGGTACCTTTGAAATACTTTTCATAAATCAGATCTTTGAATGTGAAGTCCATGGCACGTTGAAAGGTTGTGCCAACGTTGATAAACCCAAATGGCATGCGTCTGTAAGAAAAGGTCCCCCACTTAGTGGTGAATGTTTTTTTATGGCGATCTTCATACTGCACCATCACTTGATTATATCCAGAATACCCATCAAGGAAAGACATCATCTGCAAACCATTGACAATTTGTAGTACTTCATCCAACGATGGCATCAGATAGTTGTCTTTCTTTGAAGCTCTGTTTAGATTATGGAATTCCACACACAATCTGATTTCTCTATTCTTTTTCCTAATCGGGACCAAGTTGGCCACCCATGTGGAGTGCCTGACTGGAAAGATAATCCTTTTCGAAAGTAATTTATGTACCTCTTTGTAAATGATTGGTTCTAGCAAGGCATTGATAGGGTGCTACCGTTGGTGGAATGGCTGCACATTTGTCTTAAGGGGAATAGTGTGTGTGATGATGGAGGTATCATATGTCTTTAAATCTTCATAGCTCCATACCACCACATCATGATACTTTTGCAAATTATCAATGATCCCTCTCTTTTCTTCCACAATGCACACCTTGCCAAAAAAAACATTTTTTATTTCCTCAGCTGTTCTGAGGTTGTGGACATCGCATTGATTGCTGATTGACTCCTTTTTTGCTTGTTGGTCTTGGTCCCTGATCTGATCTAAATCAAATATGCGCTCTAGCTCAACCATACCTTTTGGAATCGTGTTGGTCTTTAGGTTAATAACTCCTATATCTAATTCAACTTCTTCTAGATTAGCTTCATCTATTATTTGTGTGGCAAACACATTAGAGCTCGTGATGAATTTAAGTATATGCTTGTCATATTTAAACACTTAGAAGTGAGTGACATTATCTGGGACGGATGGAGTGGAGGTCAATTCCATGGTAAACTTCTTGAGACCAAATAGAGACAAGGGCTACAGAGTGTTGGCTACTTGAGCCAAAGCGTCAGTTGTGTGGTTTTGAGCACAAGGGATCAATTGTATATTAAATGCGTCTAGACCTTCTAAGAGATCCCAAACCCTATGCCTATAGTTTTGCAACCTTTTGTCATGGCACGAGTACAATTTTCTAACTTGTTTGACTACCAGTTCATAATCACCAAAAACTTGTAGCATTTTAACATTTTTCCTTAAGGCCATCAAAAGACCATGGACTAAAGCCTCATATTCTACTACATTATTAGTACAATAGAATTGAAGTCTGTGGGCAGTGAAATAGGCCTTACCTGTGGGACTGATGAGTTCAAATCCGGTGTCGGCTCCCTCCTTTGACTTGGATCCATCAAAGCATAATGTCTAGAATTTGGAGGGCTCTTTGACGCCTGGGCCAATGAGGCAATCATTACCTTTAGGCTATGAGATGACATCTACAATCTCCGAAGTAGGTGTTGGTTTGGTATGCTTGAGGACGGGCTGCCCTGTCAGCATTTCCTTCTGAAGAGCAGCTAATCCTCTGACCTATTCCATTGTTGTTTGGCATAAACAACACTCAAACTCAAAATGGGAAGCATCATGTACCCTACACCAATTGGGCAGTAAGATCTCTTGGAAATCCATTCTCACACCCAAGCTAAGCTGGTTCTTTATGCACTTCTCCATAAAGTCCCAAAATCCATCCAACAATCCCAAGTGTCATCCTCATGGGATTCCTCATCATCGGCTTCTACTATCATTTTCATGCTATGAGGCGTATGGGCTAAATCAAATGGAGGGATGCATTGCACCAAGAGGACCTCGAAAACCATCTCTTCTTCTTGAATCTATGCCTCTTCTTGATAAGAAAAGGGACAATAATTTCCTAATTCCATTTCAGCAAACAACTCCTCATTCAAGTTGTATTCCGTAATCATGAATTTCATGTGTGGCTCCCGATCGATGCAGATCTGATTGGGGAGTCCCTTCCATGGTAGCCACAGGTGAGAAAAATTTGTTGCAGCATATCCATTCAGTGCACTGGTGAAGTCTCGTCCCAAGATGATTCCATATGAGTCGGGAATATCCGCAACCTCGATGTCAATAACCTGTTGCACCCTTGGGTCTGCAGCAATCTGCATTGGGATCCGATTCATCTCTCCCACAATGTTAATCTCTGTTTTGTCTAGCTTAGTCACCTTTTTCCTTGAAGGTGTGGGGGTAATCCCAAGAGCTTTGCATACTGCCAGAGGCATGACATTGGCTGATGCTCCAGAGTCAATCAGACAATTGTGCAAATTCTTCCCGAATATCCGGATGGTGGTAAGGAAGGGTGGTGTTTCCAACTTTCCTTGGAAGAGGCCCATGGGTGTATCTACCTGAGCCACTTGAGCTTTGTTCTTATCGCTAGTCATGTCCTTAGTTTGTCTGGAGGGTTGATCCTTGGGGCTTTTCCTATTATTCTAATCTGATTCCTTTGTGGGTTGCTTTCCCATTGGCTGGTGTTGAGGTGGATCTATCTTCCTGCCATGAATTTGTTGAATGACAAGCTCACTTGGAAGGTCTTCAAAAGAGACTCTCTTGGCTGGTATTTCTTGTGTTGCCTTAGAGGATGGGGTTCCATTAATAACTCTAAAGAAGGTGTGTCTGACTATAGTAACCTTAACTAATTCAAAGGCGGATAAGGTAATCGTAACTTTCTTAAACTCTTCTACTATATATTCACCCATTTGTTCAATTTCAGTCTCAAAAGCCTTGCCTATGGCGGAGCTAGTGGGCTAAGATTGTGTCCGGCTCGACTGGTTTTTGGATTGGCCTTGAGGCTAATTTTGTGACTGATCTTGTGACTAATTTTGTGACTTATCCTTGTTGAAGTATTGAGTGGGCACATGGGGAAGCCCAAGATTATTACTGGCATTGGGGGTCAAGCAGGGTACTAAAATTATTTAGTGGAGTTGAAGTCATGAAGGGTCCGCCCGCCTGTCTATTCCTAAGGTAGTAGGGAGTCATTCTTTGGTGGAACATGTGAACCTCATCTACATATGGTTCTTTCGTATCTACTGCACCATTGTCTATTGAATCAAAAAGCTAAGACAAGGTTTCTTCATTACTTACCTCTTGTACTTCTTCATTCTTGGTGGGGATAGCCTCGATCTCAAGCTCGTTGCACTCACTTCGCGGGGAATGGAGCTTGGTTGACTATGAGACAGGAGGAGTTGTAGGGTTCAGATGGGACAATGTCCCTACAATTGGCACTGTCAACAGTGTTCTGGACCTCCATTTGAAAGATTTATGTGGCTGTATGGAATTCAGGACAATCCAACTTTGAATGTTTGCTTGTCTTATGAATCCGACACCATCCAAATAAGGCAGCCTCAGTGAGGTACACTCCACTAGTCGTCTTTTCATTACAAGTAGGTGGATCAAGAGGAGTGGGAACACCCCCATTGTTGGGTCTCATATTCCATGTCCAATTTTTCCCAAAGAATATGCCTATGAGGGAAATAGGCTATTTAGTTAATTAGAAGAAATTATTTTCATGTGCAAGTTGGTTAGTTGATCATGGGTTTAATTGACCAAGGTTGAGTCAAAAGCTAGAGAAATAGGTAATGAGGATTAGGGGAGATTAGAGTTAATTAATTCAGAATTTAATCAACTAAAGTGGGTTAGGGGATTTATGAAATTTGATTTAAATAACTTGATTTATTTAATCAAATGAGAGGACTTTAGGGTTTTAATTAAATAATTTGATTTATTTAATTAAATATGGTGAACATTAGTGAGCAGTAAGTGAATTAATCTAATAAATTTAATTACTTGATTAATAGTAGAAATTGATGATTTGAGTGTCTATACTAACATTATGAAATATAGTGTTTTGGTGAGTCTAGAGATCTTGTAAGATATTTCATTGCATCCAAGAAGTTTGAGAAAGTCGATATTGACTTTCGTTTTGTCAAAATCAAAGCTTTGGGACAAAATAACAAAATAGGGGTTTCAATCCATGATCAAGTGATTCGATTTCATTTAAGATATTTTTTAGGCCAAAAGGAGCTTGTCATTGCATCTAGAAGGCCCAAAAAATGTTGTGTTGATACATAACACTTCACTTTTTTGATATTGGCACTCTAGGAAAAAAATAATTTAGTTGTATGATCATACCAGGCTATATTGTATGTTTTTAAAATTAAAAAATATAAAAATTATATTCTTTTGCTTAAGGGAAAAGCGCTTTATGCACTTGGTTTGACCCCATGGCCTACAACAAAATTTTGCAACTATTAAGAGGAAACCACATTGTCTTCACCCAAATTGCTAGTGATATTACAAACTGTCAAAAAAGTTGCTATTGAGTTCTACCACTATAGCCACTAGCTCACCACCACAACTCAGCCACCACCAACACTCAACACTATGGTGTTGCCCACATGCCACTCACTAGCTACAAGAGCCCCTTTTGAATCCTAGAAGTGTGTTTTTTTGACAAGGCATAAATTTCACCTTCAGTGAAAAAGATTTGCAAACAAATAATTGATGAAACATTGGTGATGAGCACTTCGTAGCCACACTAGTTTCATTTAGAAAATTTTCCATTTTTTTCTAGAATTGTAGGTTGAAGCTGATTTGTGCGCCAATTTTTTATTGGCCATAACTTATGCCTATAACTTTTTTTGTAAGTGAACTATCATAATTAGAAAGTTATAGGAGAGCACTACATAGATAAATCTTTTGTATTAAAATTTGTTATTTTAGCCACTTTTAGATCTAGGAATTTTATAACTTGGGAAAATATTGTAAATGCACTAAATTATAAAGTTCCATCATAATAATTTGTTGGAAAGCTCAATAATGGAGTTATTTTAGAGGGTATTTATATAATTATGAACTTCAATAAGTTCCATCTTGGGGTCCTTCATTCATAGACTTCTAATGTTTTTACACATTAGGACATAATAAATGGATGAGAGTGTAGCCCAATGACATACACTATGATCCTATCTTTGGGACCTATAACTACCTCAAGTAAGTTGAAACTGATCAATAAACAATGAAACATAAAAAATTTAAACTTGACTCATCAGTACATAGGAAAATTGGTTTTAGTTAGAAAAATGGCTTAGAATATAAAAATGGACCATTTGTTGTCTTGGGTGACTTTCACAACTATGAAAGATCTATGAAAGCTATGGATTTGACCCAAGATTGCAAATCTAAAGATTTGGCATACAACGATATTGAACTCTAATATCTAATTTTTTATTCACTTTGATGCATTTGATATGTTTAAACTTTTTGATAGTGTTTAGAAAACCTTTAGGGAGTTTGCTAAAAAATATCTCTCTTTTAGTCAAACTGCTAGATGGACTAGTATAATAACTAAGAACATAGATTGAAGACATCAAATTATCGATGGAAGCAAGTAATGCAATAAGGATGTCCTGATAATGCAAATGGATGTTTCTAATATGCACTAGATGTATATGTGTTAGGTGATTAAATGTTTTTTCACAAATGAATTAGGGTTAATCCTTAAAAACAACTCTAAAGGTGTCAAGTGAAACATTTTGCGCTTTGAGTTGGCATATAATGACTAGTAGAAAGGGTTAGGTTGACTCCTAATTTGAATTTGAAATTTTAAAGTTCTAGATTTGTTTTCATAAACCATAGAGTTGACCTAGGTTGATCTTGCAATTTATATGTCTAAACCCAAGTGAGAAATGAATAAATTGAGGATCAAAACTAACCCTATAGAATGACCATAGATGGAATTGATAAGATTCATGTTATGTGCCATCTCTTAGTAAAAATAGTGCCCCTTATAACTTGTCAGTACATAAAGGTTAATTTGATCAAAGTGAACTCAAAATGAAGGGAAAAAGTGTAAGGCATGCAATTTTGACCATTACAATAGTATATATTTTGTTGGAAAAATATTTATGTAGATATAATTTAGATTAACATTTTGAGTCCATATTTTTTTGATGGATTATTTTAAACTAGTTATTATTATTGGCATTTTCCAATCAATCAAAATATTTTATGATTTTATCTATTATACTTTTTTGTTGTTGACAAGTAAAACATGGACACTTTCAATAAGAAATTACTAAAATAAGAAACGACTAAAATATCATTAATCTCAAATATAATTGTAGAAAAAAAATTGAGTTCTTACTACAACCTATGCTTAGATAAAAAAATATTAACAATACTTTCTACAAAATATACAAAAAAGACAAGGCTCTAAACATTTATTATCAATGTAATGGTGATACGATTCATGAGAAGTCACATCACCATTTAAATATTATTCCTAATTACTATTATCTCTTATTTGTTATCTTTGAAAAATGTACATAAAATTTATTATAGCCCGTTTAAAAAAACTATGTATCAATATTAAATTTAATACTATGTCAACATCCGTCATTAATTTGTATAACTTATTTAGATATATTAGATTGTGATTGTAAATAAAAGTAATATTCAATATAAATATGAATAATTTGACAATTATCATAACTAAAATTTAGAAAATTATATAAACACTTATAACACATATTTACAATTAAAAAAATTCTCACTCCAATATTTAATTTCAATAAATAAATAAATTAACCTTTTAGTGAATAAAAAATATGATTCCATTTATAATAAAATAACAACAATATTTATTACCTTATACTTGTTTAGAAGCTGGAAAGTTTTTTTGTTTTTCTTGTTCAAACAATAGAATAATCTCATTTTCTTGTTGGGTTGGAAATTCTAAGGTTATGAGCCATTAAATTAATGCCTAGTTGGTAAGGTTTTAATGGCGACCTAATTAAAAGGTCCCCCTCCGTATATGTCATAGTTTTAGTTACACGTGTATTTTTATATTAGATTTTTGTAATGGTTGTATCTAGATTGTTTTTTTAAAACAATTATTTATTATTATCCTCCACTCAATGTGCACGTGTCGTTGTAGTATTAAATATTTTTGTCTTCTCATTCTTGTGGATTGTTTTTTTCTATTATTTTAAAAAAGGTTAGATATTTTAATTAAAAATGATAAACTAGGACCAAATAATTGTAGCTTATAAAGATACGTTTGTTAGATTAAGTTGATTCAAATTATTTTTTATAGTTTGATAAGCATTCTTTTAGTGAGAAGTATTAGATGGAATAAATATATTGGATGGTCGTTGGGTTGCGGGCACACCCCTGTTATATATATATATATATAGGATGGTCGATATTAAAAAAATCTTGATCATACGATTTAAAATATATGATTACGATATGGATTTTTGTCATGTTGTAATAAATCTATATTTGTGATATGAAGAAAAGATCTTAACCTTACATTTATTATATTTTCTCAAATAATCTTTATTTAAATAGTCATAAATGATGGGGAACAATAAGATCTAGGATAAAATTTATTTCTCTATCCAATTTAAATTTGTTTAGATGGAAATAGGAATGTTATTTAGCCTTTACATAAATAAATGCATTTTATTTTGATAATTTGTTGTATTTTGTCATCATTGAGCAAATATGTGAATTAAATGTAATTGTTTCTTTTGTTTTAGTAGATGATGTTGAAACATATTAATGTTTGCATTCTATGGAATACTATGATAATTTTAAAATTTATTCATGATTACAATTTTTAGAAGAAATGCATAATAAATGAATATGGTTTTTTAATGTGATTTTTTGTATTTTTTTATTTGAGATTTATAGATATGTTGCTTGATGAATTTATGGTTTTTGATCCTATGTGCACATCTTAAATGTATTTGGATAAAAAGAATATTAAATAAACAATGTTCTAGGCCTATGTTGCCTAAAAAAAATGTGCTATAAGCTATCAACATGTAATAAGACATTTACTTCTATTTTATCATGCTAGGCATGTGTAGTAGTGTATAATAGAAGCATCATATAACTATCATTTCTTCACAAGTGTAAGAGAGATTAATTCTCTTAATCATTAGCCTATTCATTCTATCTTTACAATGATAAAATTACAATTAGATAATTGTGTTACCAAATTAGAGAGACAATGTGTGTGTGTGTGATCATATACTCATTTAGCATATTCGTTCAATCACTACATTCTATATGAATTATAGTATCTATAGCATATGGCTTTTCTTATGTTTATTATTTCACTTGTTAAGGATTGTGTGTGTACTCAAAATTGTTATTAATCATATTTTTATTTTCTTCAAAACAAGCTTGGTAGAAGCCATTAATGGAGTCTTATAGTTTTTTGAGGAAACCTTCTATGATTTTATTTTTGTAGAAAATAAACTATGTGAATATGTATTTGATTTAATAGCAACCAACATCTTCGATTTGATTCAATTTTGAAAATATATATTTCTCTAAGTCATCAAATTCTATAAATTATTTCAAGAGATTCACCATCTTTGATTTCAATGGAGATATCCTCTTAAGAGTGGACATATATTTCCTCATTTCTAATCATATTATTATGGATGCATAGGGAAAACTACTTCTCACACTATCTTGCATGAAACACACATCATTTCTAGATTTTGTTATGCATGTTTCTATTATTTAACTGATTATATAGTTGCATACCTTCATAGTGTCTCGAACTACACCAAATATGGGAAGGCTATCTCAAAGATAATTTGGATGGTCAAAAACCCCTCTTTATTATGATCAAGTCTTTAACTTTACCAACAAAACATTGCCTCATTTTTTTCCTCTTTATTTACTATATTTGTAAGAATAGTTTTTTTGATCTTCTAGCAAAAGAATTTGTGTAGGTGAAACACAACTGTAGTGGCATGAGGATGATTCTTGGTAGTGTCGTTCCTTGTACACATGCCCCATATTTGCACAATAAAAATTGGAACCCCCTCTTTTGAGTTGGCTTCCTAGTCCTTTGGGTCTTTCAGCTAGTCTAGTTAGCCTAGGTCTTGGTTGATCGATTTGATCTAGACTTCTTAAGTATTGATTGAATGACATGGTTTATATGCACTAGATTGGCTTTAAGTTGTATCAAGATAATTTATACCATGGACACACTAATTCTTAGGTGATTCCAATCCCAAGTGCCCTCTTTTGGGTGGATTTTATTATATGCATCTTGATTGGTTTGTATTGTTTTATAACATTTGTTTGTTATGATGGAGGTGATTCTTAGTGCATCTTGATGACATGTTTATGTTCTTGCCCTAATAGGGATGTTAAAATTCTCCATGATGATCTCTAGGACTCTTGGTTTACTTGAATTGTCATATTTTTCATTGTATATATTGTGGTAGTCTAGGATTATTAGTCTATTGCACATATCTATGCTTATGCTCTAGATTTCAAAGTTGTATTTTAGGGTGTTAGGATGGATATATGCATTGGTATGATTTTTTGTGATGAGGTATGTTTCATGTTAAGATCATACACCTTATTACATCATAAGAATAAGGTTTATATTGCATCATTATACTAAGATTCTAAGTGGTATTAGTGCCATTGAATGTCTTAAGGAATGTGTGTATATCATAGAAGGTATTTAAGGTCCAGATCCAAGCGTTGTGAATTCCACCTATAAAGATCTTAAAACCTTCTTGATATCCTTGAAAAACCTTTTAAATCTAATTTAGTGCCCAATTTTGTAATTTATATGGAATGGAAACTTTATTCTAAATTGTCATGACCTTAAATTTGACAATGTGGTTGAGATTGAGTTATGAGATAAATCCTATGTAGCATCTCTTCAAACCTTACTAAAGACCATTAAGGTCAGGTTTAGATTGAATGGAAATCATGAATAAACTATTTATTCTATTAACTAGACAACCATAAGAATATGGGGTTGCACCATAGGGTAAAGGAAATTAGAAGATCAAGAATATTATTAGTAATAATATTATTGGGTTTACTTCATATGTTGTTCTAATGGATATAGTGTTGCAAACTTTCTTAACTAGGATTTGAGTATTGGTTATACTTAAAATAAGCTTATAAATATTATTGTATGCCCTTTAAAGATATATATTGACCCCTTGAGTATAAGAACCTCAATATTGAATCTAATATGCAAATTTCAAATGGAACAAATTTCCTATGGGGTTGTGTGAACCAAGGTAATTTTGTGTTGAGTAATAAGTCTAGCCCTAGTTATGTCGATATACCAAAACCTAGTGAGATGTTCAAGTTGGATTATGAATAATAATGGTGGTGAGATTCAATCTCAACATACTTGGATGGAAGTTTCATGGTATAGGTTCACTAAACTAGGAACTGGTGCATAGGCATCCTTGAGAGACCTTGTAAGGAGAACTATGTGTGACTTTGATCCATTTGGAAGCAGTTACGTAGGTGGTCCTTGGGTGAAGGATGCCTCTATGACCTCAAGTCCAAAGGGGGAGGGTTCAAAGAGATAACTCCAAGTTTGGGATTTTTCCTAATTGGTCTGACCTTCCTCCTTCATAGCCTTCAATTTGAGGCTAAAAGGGTATCAGATGGTTATGAAGGAATTAAGGAAAATTGATAACTTATAATTAATACATAATGTGTTTTTTATTACTAATTTGAATGAAGTAATGGATTTGATTATCTTATAATTGGTATTTGATTATAAAGTCTAACTCCATATCTAGAGGTCTCTATGTATAGGCCCGTGGATTCTTTGATTGCGATATCTCTTGACCAATGTTTTGAATCATGTTATGTATGACCCACCCAAGAGTGAACCTCCAAGATATTTGAGCTATGATAGGAAGTCATTGGATCGTGCCAATGATTGATGTATGGGCTACTGCTATAGAATAGTCAGCATTCACCTAGTTCATAGAGATAAAGGTTGCTATGGGCTATCCTGGTTACGATATGGTAATGGTTGCACAAGTAAGGACCCATTCATGTAGGTAACGGTAATCCAAAACTAATTGTTTTATCAAGGGGGTTCACTTGAAGTCACTAATAAGCACAAAAGTTATCGATGCCAAGTGTTACCCAAGATTGTGAAGAAGATAGCTGACAATATCACTAAGGTCACAAGGTGGTATATGTTGGGAGCTACTTCTTCTTGGGTGGGTAGACTTGTTTCCAGTGGCCTATAGGTGATTGAAGTGGAAATCCATCGGGCTATGGTAGATTCACTACTTGTGAAAGCCTTGAGATGGAGGATGGACCCACAGTGTAGTATGGGATGCATTGAATCCCCTTTCTAGTTGTCAGATTGTATGCTTGGCCTTGTTAGATTGAGGAGGGACCTGCAGTGTAGTATGAGATGCATTGAATCCTCTTCCTAGTTGTTTGATGGTGCAGAAGACCAAAAGAAAGGATGGGACCCACGGTGTAGTGCACAATGCATCAATATTCTTTTCTATTTGGGATGTATTATGGACATGTGTTAGTCAGTCGTTGTGATGTGTCAATCATCCACTATGTATATGTGATGTGTGTTGGAGCTAATCATTGTGGTACTTGTGATGTACATATGAACTAGGCACCATTGTACTTGTGATGTGTTGGATCTAGTCTGATGTATGTTAGAGCCATTCACTAATGTAATTGTGATATGTGTATGATTTGGTCACTATTGTACTTGTGATGTGCAAATAAGATAGTCACTATTGTACTTGTGATGTACATATGAGCTAATCACCAATGTATTTGTGATATGCAAATGATCTAGTCATTGTATTACTTGTGATGTGTATGAGCTAGTCAGCTTGTGTATATGGAGGTATGCTTGTGACACTCATTGTGTATGATCTTTGGGATTATGGTATTATATTCCCCTTGTGAATATTGTGAATGTTTGTACACTAATGCTTTGTAATGTTTGGTATGGATCCAACATTTGATGGAAAAGTTATTATCATTATATTATAATTGACTATGTTGATAGTTGACACTTATGGTATCTAGTCATGATTTAAAAACAAGATTAGAGATCTCATGCAAGAGGAGAGAATGAACTCCCTCTAACATTGTGGGGTGAACTACAAAGCCTTTGATTTCCCATAAGGGGATACATAGGCAGGGTCACCATGAACCCTCAAGGTTTAGGTCTAGGTCTAGGCATGGCCCTATCTATAGGAGCTTAACACTTTTGAGTTTAAGCTTATAAGTGGTGATGTTGATTTACCATCACTGGATGAATGAAGAACTTTTGAAATCAACACTTTCAATTTAAATGAAAGATTCTTGGTTAGCTAAGTTCATAGTTGATGCAAATTGATTTTTTTTTTAAATGTAGTGCCTAAGGGGTAAATTTTACACAACCATATGTATAATAAGTCTTGGATGAGATGTTAGGAACCTAAAATAGGTCCTACTAGTTGTTTGAAGAATCAAAAAGGCTAGTGATTAGCTGGTAGCACCCAGGAAAATCATTTTTTTAATAATGGGTAAGTGCACCAAGATGGTCGCTTTTGTGGCCACAAAAGTGAAAAATGAGAAAAAACGCGTTCGCGTTATAACGCGAAGCGTTTTGGCTTTTTAAAAGCAAAAAAAAAGTGAACATTCTTCATTTCTGTTTTTACTGATTTCCATTTCTGCCCGCGGCCAAAAACCCTGCACTACGCGCTCGCGTTGTTGAGGAGGTGACTTCTTCACATTTGATCAACTTGAGTTCAATTTTCTTCACAAATATGGCACCCCAACGATGAAGAGATGCAAGAGGTAAGTTTTGTTTGGTATTTGTAATGAATTTTTTTGTTTTAAATTGATTTTGTTTGTTTTAGTTTAGAAATGAATGATTTTTTTTAATTTGTAGGAAATCCTCAACAAGAGGAGGAAAATCTCAACCAAATCAACTCCACAAATCAACCTCAACAACAAAATCAACTCGCCCCACCATTCTCTCAATACCTCCCGCACTCAAGAAAAATTTGAGGAGTGAAATTGAAAACAATAAAAAAAGAAGTTGAGGATCTTATTAGTAGGTTGAGTGATCAAAATTCTTCAACCATAGAAAGGATACATCTAGCAGATTCATTGAAGGATTTGTTAAAAAATGTGGATGCAATTACCCAACAAATATCTGGATGGCAAAATAGGAGGCAAACATCGAGGGCATATTATGTAGATAAATTATCATATAAACAAGTTAAAGATTTAAAGATTACTAAAGGCGATTTGTGCTCTCTATTCACTGACCCTAGAACAAATCAAAATCTCACCCTCAATGCAAAGAGGTTTCCTATCCATTGGTGCCACCACGTAGAGATTAGGAACCGCTTTTATGACAGATGGTATATGGTCTCTGATTACCCACCGCAATAACCGTGTGAAGTCCCCTGGTCATTTCTTTAGGAAATTATAATCGCGGGAGTTTGTATTGAACCAAATCCAAATTATTTGATATGAAGGAGTTTCAGGGAGAGGTGGGGAAGTCAAAGACAGATAGCCCCAAAATGCCCATCCTACATTGACAGTGGGAGAGCCTAACTCCTCGCCAGGTCAGCCTCGTGATGTGACATTGCGATGCCGGTAGTTGCAAAGGAGAGTGCTAATGTAGAGACTTTGCAGGCGATCACATCCTTGACTCAGAGTGTCATCCACCACACTAGCCCCATTGTACAGCGCAATCCAGGGGAGTCTTCAGGTGGTGGCCTTCGAGGCCATGTGTGTCGATCTTGCGGAGCCACTTGTTCGTATGACCCTACCGGCCCTCAGGAGGGTGCTACACAGGATCCATATACTTCTACGCAACCTGATCCGTATGCATCTACAGGGATGGAGAGGGTGGCTGACATTCTGCATGATGCATATGGTATTGACAGTCAGGTAAAATTGAACGTGTTCATTGAATTTAGTTTATTAAATTTTAATTGTCAAATGCAAGATTAACTAATTTAGTTTTAATATTATTTTAATAAAATTGTAGGGTCACTTCTGCTGACCCTCGGGTACACCAAATAATCTACTTATTTAGCAAGACACCTATCAGCTGGGGTATGTGTGTTAGTAAACAATTATAAATTGATTACATATGTTAATAGCATTTTTTTACGAATGGTATTTTAATATGTGATTTTGGATGTTGAACATGGTGTTGTTGGAGGTTTCAAGGAAACACCTCTGAGTGCAAGTAGATTTGATCAAACTTTCATTGAGGTAATATAGAATAAATAGAACTTAAAGTTAATGAATTCTAAGTTTAATCTAAATTTGTGTATATATAGTCATAAGAGTATATGGGTTCACTAGGTTATTATTTGAAATCTTTAAGAATGGTCCTACCATGATTGTTTGTCTTAGAATTCCTACATCAGCAAGCTGTATAAAATAAAAATTTAACATGGAACTCACAAAGGTAGAGCTACATTCTACTCCATCCTATATAATTTTTTGTGATGTCAACGTAACCAAGAATAAGACTATGGATGTCCTACATGATGTCAATGTAACCAAAAATAAAACTTCTATCCTCGACCCTATCTATCAGCCAAGACTCCTTCAATATCTCCTAGACGCTTTGAGATGCTTAAGACTAGGTCAAAATACCCTATATCTCCTCTTCATTTGTTGCATAGCCCATCAAGTTTCCTATATGTTCTCTTAACTAATCATGATTGCATGGAAAGAAGTTATAATTACTCATTAAACTCTCAACTATTGGAGCTCTCCTCAAACTTTCCCCATAGGACGTGGAAAATGCTTGGAAATGATTAAATTCCCTAATAGGGTGTGGGAGATCTTTTAGGAAAACATTTGACACTAATTTGATCCATTGAATTCTTCTTCATTCTTATATATTCCTCAAATATACCTTGCAATACCCCTATCATACCTAAATCTACTACATTCATGTCCTTGTTAGCTAGCATGTAGGTGATATAGTATGGTCCATGAATTTTATGTCTTCTTTTTTCATTTTTCTATACAGTCCTCTTTTATCTCACTACTATGTCCTCACATAAAAAGAAAAGAAAAACATTACTTCTTTTTCTCATCTAAGGCCCCTAAGGTTTTAAACCCCTTAGATGCAAGGATTCAAAGCACATCAACCATGTGGTACAAATGGCTAAATCCCAAAGATGATTTGTAGCAATGAAAGAGTTTGGAAAGGTAGAGAGAGCTACACCTGTGACTTAAGAGAAATTTTCAAAACAAAGCCAATTAGGCTAGCGTGACATGGATCAAATAACACATTTGTGGAAAGAGGAAGAAAGAGCATCAGAAGTCCGAGAGCAAAGAGAGTTGATATCATGTATCAAAACATTAAGCATGCATTCTTCTAGCTAGCCGAGAAGGAGATGATTACTTTTCTTCATTTTCATTTGCATAACCATATCAATGCGTGGGAACCAAGAAGACCAAGGATGTCCAGTTTTATGTGGAGGTAATGGATGTGGTCCAAACTTTAGGAGGGGCAAGAATAATGTATGATCTTGATGAATGATAGAAGAGGGGTTGGTCAGACAAAACCAAAGGCACCTAGTCATGAGTAGGGACTCATAGGTTAGATTGGTGAAGGTGCCACCAAGGAGGTTCCATATGAAAGGCCTAGAGCAGGTACATACAAGGAAAGGCTCCTGCCTGCCTGCTCCTCTTCCTCTATTTTAACCTCCTTGAGGTCCTCTACCCCGGTTATGTCCACCTCTTGTAGATTTTTCACCTCCATGCTCTATGAGTTTTGACTCTCCTTGGTTTCTTTGGTCATTGCCTCTACCTTGGTAGCCACCATGTTGTCCTCTTTGATCTCTTCCTTTGCCTTTGCCCTTAGAAGTCTGATCTTGCTTCCTCTTACTCCTCTCTTCAATCTTTAATGCCAATTGACAACATTGGTGCACTGTTTTGGGGTTTAAGAGAACCATCTCCTCTTGAATTTTCCACTTGAAACCATTGAGATACCTTGCCACCTTGATACTTTCATCCTCTATGACATTGGACCTCATGCAAAGTCTTTGAAACTCCTCAGTATAAGAACTCATCTCCTGATCTCTTTGCCTCAAACTCTGTCTACTCTTATGCAACTGAATTTCGTAGTCTTCAAGTAGGTATGCTTCTTTCACCTTGGCAACCATTCCCTTCCAAGTAGAGATAAGTTGCTTGCTTTCCTTCTCCCTCTCTATCTAAATGAATTTCCACCAAGTTAAGGTAGAGCCTCTTAGTCTTGATTTAGCGACCTTTACCTTTTGTGCTTCAGTGACTCCATCACACTCAAAATGGTTTTCCATTAACTCTATCCAATCCATAACTAAATCAGCCTCCATCTTTCCACTAAAAAATGATACTCCTTCAATTGTTTTTCCACTCAAAGCCTTCAATTCTTTCAAGAAGGGATCCTCCTTCAATATAGGGTCAGGTTCAGGGATTCTATCCTCCTTTGCAACCTCTTCTTCTTTTTCTATTCTTCCATCAAACCGCATAACATTTAGTGCTTGCTCAAGTTGGTCTAACTTTTCTCTCAATACCCTATTGTCTCTCTCTATTTCTTCAACCTTGGCCAACTCAGCATTTGTTTTCTACCATGATGCTAGAACCACTAGACTTTTCTTCACACATACAAGATCAATCCTAAATCTTTTTCTGTTCTGATACCAATCCTGATAGGAGGTTGAGGAATCAATCACTCCATTCCCCGCCTAGGCCTTTCCTTGTAAGACCTCCTTGGTGCTTTGCTTCACCAATCTAACCTATAGGTCCCTACTCATGACTAGGTGCCCCTGGTTTGTCTGACCAACCCCTCTTCTATCACAAACCCCAACCACCAAGTCCACCTTGGTTCATTACCACAACTCTTCCTTAGCCTTTACACTATACTAAAGACCAATCTTCCTCAACACTCCATCAACTCTTGCAAGGGTAGTGATAAGTCTTTAAAGCAACCCAACCGTCTCCAAAGGTGTTTGAACAACCTCCAAGACTTCAACTTCCCATCGCTCTCACCAATCCTTTAGCTAGGGTTTGAAAGGCTAGTAGCCCTTGAGCCCCTATTAGGTCTCGTTCACCTACAAAACAGGTTAGAACTCACAAATCTCAAAAGGACTTCCCACTCTTTTTCCAAGGTTCTTGGTTCACATGGACAACACTCAAATATTCTTGAGGTCTTATCCTTCCACTGTCCGTACAAAGCTCAAACATGAAATGGAGCAAAAACTAGGGTTTTAAGCCTTCCCTTGACAGTTAGCAAACTTCCAATTTGTTTACACACCAAATGGATAGATGGAGCCTCCTCCTTCATGTAGTAACAAGGTAGCACACCACCCTACCTCCTCCAAGAAGAAAATCCTCAATGGCTCAGCACCCCTGCAAGATTTGTGACCTGCACAACAAGTTTTTCCTAGCCGGACCTGCACTGGCTCGCCTAGGGCATCACTTTGCTAGCAACTCCTACACTCAAAAAAAACCTACCAACTAACATATGTACAAGCATGGTGTCTAGGCACTGTTTCCAAAAGGTCGTATGGTTTGTACAGTGGAAAAGTGCTCTAGCACCCCATTTACTCAACACTGCCTGTTTCAGGCCAGCAAGTACAAAGAAACCAAAATATTTACAAAGAGATAAGAAAATGATTGAAAGAACTATCTAAAGGCTACAAAAAACTTGTAATAGATTTATTCTACATCCTACACACAACACAGAACCAGATTTAATCTATTAGAGCCTTCTTTCATACCAAAAAATAGAAAATTTCACTCAAAAAACTGTTTTCCTTCAATTTCCAACAAAACAATCCATACAAACGTACTTTCAACCTTGCACAAAGGTCGAGGAAATATTTAAATATGCTTTCCCAACAGTTATTTTTCCAATGTTCCCTTATTGTTCCTATGGTAAATTTTTTGGTAGAGTTGGTGGAATTACCTTAGTAATCACTATTAGTGAGATTGAGATTGTTAACCTTGAGAGAGTAGGACTTGGGAAAAAGGGATTTGATATGGCTATTGTTTTCAAATAATTAAAGCGAGATGTATTCCATATGTACACCATTCCTGAATCTTCACTTGATGGCATCAAGGAATGGATGAACTCCATGGATATAAAGTATTATGAAAGTAGAATGAACTTGAACTGGCAACCAATTTGTAAGACTATTACTGATGATCTAGATAAATTTATTGAAGATGTTGGTTGGGAATTTTGAATATGGAAGCTACCCATTTTGATTCGAGCACCAAAAGAGTCGATCAAGGATATGAACCCTCTAATGTAGAGGAGGAATCGTAATTAGATTTCATACAACCACCATCAAGAGTGTTACAAGCCAATCAACAAGATGGAGGGAATTCTTATATAAGGATAATTTTCAATGTTGTAGGTACCAGCTTTAATGCCAACTACAATAGCAACATTGAAATTCCCTAGTAGTATTTATGTTAAGAAAATTTCCTTTAGATGCAAGGATTCAAAGCACATCAACCATGTGGCTTAATTTATATCATAAGTTGTACCATGATGTTCACTATGCATTCCTCTACTCTTTTGATTGTCAAATGTGCCACTGACTTGTCATTGATCACCATCATATTCTCCTTTCATGATTATTTTCTCTATCATCTTTGGTATAAACACTTGATTATTATATTTAACTCAAGTGAGGAAACTTAAAAATCATAATGATAGGCCAAAGAAAGAATATTCAGTCTTTTCATGGTAAAAGGAGACCTCAATTTAATCACTGTCATCCTCAAAAGGTTAATTCCATTGTCAAACATTTATTGCATATCTTAAACTATGGCAAGCATTTAATAAGGGTTTTGAAGAATAGGCCCTTGAAAAGTTAGCTCAATCATTTTTTATTGTCACTATATCTTTATTTAGCTCTTACTCCATTCCTTGCAACAGTGATACTTGGATTTGTCATACTTAACTCAGTTGGCTACTATCAAAGCTATGTTTTGACTAGATCATCTCTTCTTCTCATATTGGTTGTCATATTTTACATTGTGTTTTGACAACTTTTTCACTTCAAATTTGTCCAAAAGGGTCTTTTTTTTTTCAATGTGATTGTTCCAGGTTATTGCTTTTTAAAAAATTGATAATCATATTGTTGGTTACATTGCATTACACATCATTCAAACTCAAAGCATTACTTCAAATTCGATAACTATTTTGTGATTGAATAATTTGTTGTTTTATTTTTAGATGTTGGTGAGAGAAACACCACCAAACGTAACAAGGGCAATGGATATCAATGTTTCTACTGCAATACAATCCCTCGATGCCTGATAGGAGGTATGAGGCAAATTACTAAATTTCAATTTACATTCATTGTTATAGATGAAATCCATTCTAGTAGAAAATCAAACCATTATTGATTTGTAGTTTACTTTATTCGTGATGGTTTATACAGTATTCGAGCATGCCTACATCAGCTGCAAATATTTCCATCGAGAGAGGACGCCGACATGTAAGTGATTAAATTTTTGTTAAATTATATTAATTTTATAATGTAATTTCTATATATTACTGTCTTTACTCTTATTGCACATTTGGAAACTTGACCAGAGCTAAACACTAGGGAGGAGCAAGAGCACTCTCACCGTAAACGTGACGCATTTATCGCCATCAAAGTCAGCCAAGAAAGGGAAAGAAAATTGTATTTGAACCAGAGCATGGAGAGAAATGAATCTTGGAATGTAGAGCCCTTTGTTGCATGCCTGGCTGGCAATTTTCTACATATTTTGTATCTGGAGCATGTTTGACATCAGATGCCTATATGGCATTCTTGTAAGCCTATATGGCTTTTTTGTAACTATATTTTATACTTATATTGACATATATTGATGTACATGCTTACATGGCTATTTGATTAATACAAATCTTTTTTATTGATGGTGTCCATATTTGCATTATAAATTCATGGTTCAATAGATATGAGTTACATGTATTCAAGTGTATACTTTACAACTTACGCACATATACTTTTTGACTTATGTTGGAACATCGAAAAGTGTGAAAATTTGTGTTTGGAAGTCAAACGTAAGCCAATTTTGTAATTCTCGGTTCTTGCATACTCGATCTTATGGACTTATTCCTTCCTAGCACATATTGTGAATATTTCTCATTTGGTGCAGAAGACAAATTCCTCATTTTTGAACCACTGTTTTCTTGTTTGCCTTCCACACAGAAAAATGTTCACACTGTTCAGTTTGATCAACAATCAATAATGGCTGATTGTAAACACTTGACATTTTTATGTTTTGAAATTTAATTTATAATTTTGTAGTTTATATTCATAACGTTGATTACATTGCATTGCACACCTTTCAAA